>SCLG01000394.1:111469-125622 GCA_004367875.1 Oikopleura albicans
GGGGGCAGTCCCGCAACGGCCGGTCCCACAACGGCCGCCTTCAAGGCTCGAAAAACGCGGCCGTTGTGGGACTGTCGGCCGTTGTGGGACCGGCCGTTGTGGGACTGAGGACTGTATGATATTAAGAAATTAATTTAAAGTATATACTATAAGTTATACAGGGGGTTGGTTATAAGGTCAGTTATTTGTGCCGTTATAAGGTCAAGTCAGTATTTTTGCACTAAAGTCAAGTCAGTTTTTTTGAGTAGCATGATTTTTGGGAAAAATCTTTAAAATCATGTCTTATACCTTTTTTTGGATGAAAACCCTCCCCCCCTCTTTTCACAGTAGACCCCTTATAAGGAAATTCAGATAATACATGTTTATATATATATATTTAGTGTTACCTCATTTTATGTTCTGCTTTGATGGCTTTAGTGTTTATAAAATATTTGCCTGATTGGACCACATGGTTCATTTTGGCTGTACTTTCAATTTATGATCTTCTCGCCGTCCTTTGTCCGTACGGCCCCCTTCGAATACTCGTCGAAACTGCCCAAGAACGTGATGACGAGCTCTTTCCCGCGTTAATTTACAGGTACCGTATATTGCTAGCGTAAATAGAGAGCCTTTTATATGCTAATCCAGAGGTCGGCACTCGGGTACTCGACTCGAGCTCTCACCCTAGTAAACCCGTTCGATATATGGTCCACCGCGGGTTTCCTACTTATTTTGAAAAGTACGCGTTTCAACTTAAAAAAAAAAATATATGTTCTGTGATTTTCAGACGTTTTTATTACTTTATTTGGTACCGCAATAAAAAAAAACAAGAAAAAATGATAAAATGATAGTAATTAACATCAAATGAATAGAAATTTTATCTTTGATATATTGCCCGGGTTTTCGTTTTCTGGTCTAGATCCGAGTTGAGTCATATGTGGGTCGGGTAGGCTTTTTCTGCTCGGGCCGAGACCCGAGATTTGGCCAGATTTGAGACCTTAGTCGAAAACCGATCACGAGTTTAGCTCCGGTCTGTGACCCGGCTGAAAACCCTAGTTTTGTCCTTGGTCGGGACGAGTAGAAAAAAAATCGCCTCTGAGAGGTTTAATTTTTCATTAATTAAGGCCATCTCCAACCTTAATATGTAATAATATAAGCTCATTTAAGCTCCGGAAGTGGTATTGCGGTGCCAATAATCCAAACAACGACGGGTAGTGTTGTGGCGCCTCTTTTGAGTACCGGAATGGCATCTGAAACCCAGCCGCCGGCTGCAGATGCGGTACCTGCTGTCCAGGTCAACCAGCCAAATCGTCGACGAAGTAATCGCCCAGCCAATTCGGCAACGTCACAGGTAGTCTAAATTTGTAGCTGTAACTCTTTTCGGCCAAATATTTTAAAACAGTGAAACATTTGTTTTTAGCAACAATCAGCGTCCAGAAGAAGTCAACAAGAAGCTGAAAATCAACGGCGCGACGGAGTTAAGCTCGGACTTGGTGACTTCATTTTCTACAGGTAAGAAGCCATTAATTGCACAACTAAAATATGATAGGTCAAAAATGTACCGCTATACGGTACGATGACGTGATTCAATTAATTTAAAAAACATATTCCCGACCTTCAAATTTTGCAATTCGCGTTTCCGAAAAACGTGCAAAATTTGATAAAATTGTCAGCATCAAGTTCACTCCTAGTTTGCTAGGGCGTTTTCGAGTCATAGATAAACAGTCAGGGGTCTTTCGATGTGCATGTCTCTCTCGATGTGCGTTTTTTACGTAGATGGTTTTTACGTAGATGGTTTTGTAAAAGTTTGTTAGATGTCTATAAGGTCCTATGGTATTTTGAAACTGCATTTAAGGTCCAATGACCAACCCCCTTGTACTTCAAATAATTTTTCGACATTGGCTTTACAGTGACTTATAAATTACTAGTTATATATGTGTAATTTTAGTGTGCTAGTGGGTAAAGCGTCCGCTGCGGGCGACTGGAATGTGACTATGGCGTGTATTGTGGCAATTCTGGTGGGTTTGGGCGCCACTTTGATTCTTCTGGCTTTTTGGCAGAAGGCGCTCCCGGCGCTGCCAATCAGCATCACGCTCGGCCTCGTCTTTTACTTCTCCACTAATTACGTAATAACACCGTTTATGGAGCGGTGCATTGTCCAGCAAGTTTTCCTCTAGAGTCTTCATTTTACGCAATTTCTCTTTTACCCCTTTGTTAATTGTTCATACTAGTATAATATCCAATTGAAAAGTTTCAAATGCACCGGATATGATATTCAAATTAACTCTAGAGTGACCAAAAACTTAAATACAGAAAGAAGTTTCTGTTGGTTTCCAATATCGTTTCGGATTTTTGTATTTATATATATAAATACAAAAATATAGTACTTAGTACCTAGACTAAGGTCTCGTGTCTAATTATATACAGGGGGTCTGGTTATAAGGTCACAAAAGGTGACCGCTATAAGGTCAAGTCATCTTCTATGCACTTTAGGTCAAGTTTTTCCGAATATTCGGAATCAGTGAGCAAAATGCTTTCGAATGGTGGGTCAACCATTCTGATACGAGCAACTTGTAATTTGACCCCCTGGGGGTCATATGACACATAGGATCATTTATCAAATGTGCTCAAAAAATTCCTCATGAAAAACTGTCCCTATGCCCCAAGTTTTAAAAAAATTCACCGAGGGGTTTTCGAGAAACCGACATTTTTGTACTTTGACCGGGTTTTTCCGGTATTTCCGGTTTGTGGTCCGGCTTTTTTTCTGGGCGCGCTAAATTGCCCCAAGATTTTTCTATTGGCTGCAAAACAAATTATGGTCATACCTAGTCCCACACTCCCGGAATTTTTGTTTCAATTTTGGCTTCTACTAATTTGAAAACGACCTAAGGTCAAGTCATTTTTTTCAACATAAATCATGTCTTTTTTTGACTTTTTTGGGTTTAAATTTAGAACTCGACATATACGTNTGTATATCGAAAACAGGACAATTTCCAGTTTCAATCGGCTGTAGAAACCGGTAAATTCATCGGACGAATATTAGACCCTGTCGAGGGCACGCAGCCATCAATTTAGCCCTAGGAACGGTTTAGAGCATATTTGTTGCATTTACAGGATGGCCGGCTATAAATGAACCATGATTGTCTCCGCCAAAAAAAAAGTCGTCAATGTGAATTTGTTCAAAGCTGGAAAATCATCTTCTTTATACCCGCTGTATTTAAAATTTTTGACTTGTCCCGTCGCGTAAGTCTTAAAGATATATATCTTATAATTAAACTTATAAGTTTTCATTTTTTTTGTATTTTTATTATGTAAATTCAACTAATAATTTGTTGCCCATGTTTCCAAATCCTATTTGATTTCACTCGTTTTTTTTTAATTTTTCGTTTTGATGGAAATGGAGGAGTGGGGTACCATAAATGGTCGCGAAAGTACCCTTCACCGAAATGGAGGTTTAAAAATTTTTCAAAGCTGAAAATTCTCCCTGAAGCAAATGCATGTCATCATATTTTGTTTATGACGAAATATGATTAAAAAGCCAAATTTATGAAGACATCACGATGGTCTATTATCTTCAACTATCAGATTACTCAAGTTAACGGAACGCTGGTAAATTACACAAGTTGCGCAGTTAACTGGCCACCACAATTAAAAAAAAGTCCACAGTCAACGGCAAATTTCGCAATACTGGCCGGTTAACTCCGCACCCTGCAGTTAAAGTTAAACATTTTAATGTTAATCGTGTCGGAACCTTTCAATAAATCAGATATTTCAGCTTTCCAGTGAAAAAATAGGGTCACGAGGTCAACTTTTAATGTATTTTTTGTTTTGTAAAATTTTGACATACTTGTTTATTGCATACCTACCGGCCACATTTATAAATTACAAAAACACAAGTTGAAAGTTTACTCTTGTTCTGATTTTGACTAAATACACCGGTTCCCCTTTTTGGGCTAATGTATAAAAACTGGTTCACTGCAATACTTTTTTTTAATTTTCTGGGTACGGCGGGAGTTAATATGTTAAACCTAATCGTTCAAAAACCCGCTGCTCGAAATTGGCTGCGTCGGTTCAATCTTTTCAGGTGTTCCGATTTGAAACACTTTTCTGTCTTTTTGTGCTCTGTTTTTAAAAGTTTTTTATTTGTTACACAAATTTCACAGCGAGAAAGTCAAACGGGAATTGCACCGATTCATTTATTCCGTTCTAACAATGCTCCTATTTTCTGCCAATTTACCGGGGTACCGGCTTATGTGCCACGAAAATCGAAAACACTGTGGATAATGAAAATAATTTCGGCAGATTTTTACAACATATTTTTCTGACTTTTAAGGTTACATAAACTGTGTTAAAATTTGCAGTTATTTGACTTTTTACCGGCGTTTTGGGCGAAAAAAGTCGGTGGGTTTTACGGTCACACTGGCGTTATAATTTTGAAGTGTTTCTGCGATACACTCACTTCGATAAGGGACTTATGGACCATGCTTATTAGAAATAATTGAGCGTACAATTTGGACATGTGGGGGTATAAGGCTAGACATTAACTTATCAGGTCAAACATTTTGACCACTAAGCCCTTCTCGGTTTTTTATGTCATAGGACCTATAAGTGCTTAAACTTGTAACCAACCCACCTATATGTCATATTTTGAAAAAACTCCTTCAAAATTATTTTGTCAGTGTTGAATTTCTGTTCTATATGCTATGCCCCTAAACTGTTTTATTTCAATGAAAAATTGTTCATCCTGCATATTACTGATAAAAAAATATCCTACTGATGAAAAGACGACATCGACATATTCTGCAATTTTGGTTGACATTTTTTTTTCTCTTTAGAAAATGTGGGAGCGTTTAAGGCCAAATGTACGCGAAGTTGAAGCTGCTGTTGTTGAACTTGTCGGAAAAGAAGACCGATATAAGGTTTTTAATTAAATATATCTCGTATATGGGGTCAAAATATGCATATTCAAAAAAAAAGTAAAATTACTTAACTTTAATCAATCACTTATTCTCTTATTCTATATAAGAATGTAATTAGACCTTGAACTCCTATTTCAGTAAAATAGGACACATGATCAATTTATATTTTATGAAATTACACTCCTTTACGGAAGTAAGGACCTCATTAACCAGGGTAACTATAGCATGCTTGCATATTCGTATGTTGCCCGGTATTAAAACTCGGATAAATTTGGGATTTTTGGGATCCCTTTTTAGCCATTTTTTTCAACCACATTATAGCCAATTATTTGCCTAATTTAAATTTTTAAGAACCAGCAAATTATTACCTGGGAAAAACCGCGATTTGGCGTAACGCGAAATATAAAATAATTTTAGTTAGAAAATGCGGCAAAGTTCCGTGCGGTGGAGCAGCGTGTTGGGACTTATGCGGAGTTTAAGGGGATCGTGGACGGGTGTCATCTGAAGCCGCTCGACAAGAAGGAGGAAATCGATTCAATTTTAAAACCAAATCAACACGATTGGAACACAATTGCCGCAACCACGCCGACTCAAAATGTAATCTATTTTCTTAATATGTCCACCTTTTTTGTTTCAAGTTCAAAACAGGAATTAAATATTGAAACGGCAAAAAAAGAATATCGAGGGCCGACATATGTAGGGCATCGATTCATTTTAGAGAAAAGGTGAATTGGAGAAATCACAAATAACTTCGAGATTGTTGATTTTACGCGCCTTTCGGGAAAGGGGTTAAAGGTTAAAACTGGTTATTAGGTCTCTCATTTGGTCCACTATAAGACCTTATAAGTTATCATACCATAAAAATGGTATTTTTACCTATTTATTTAGTCGACCAAAAGTCTTGAAGATTTGTCACTCGCCGCCAAGCTCAAAAGCGACATAAAATGTAAGGACATTTCGACAAACAGCGAGTTTCGGCAATCGTGGCGAAAATGCGACAAAAATATTACCTTACGACAAAAGATTCTTTTGAATCTCGACGAGCATAGGCATAGTTGAATATTTATTTGAATTAAAAATTTATTATAAAATGGGGCCAACCTAGTGGCGTCGGTCGACTTATAATCGTGAACTAGGTTTATTTGTCAAATTTATCTTAAAAGACCGCCATCTTGGAACAGTAAATATAAGTAATTGTGGTCATTTGATGTTCAGAATGACAAATTCGAACAGAATTTCTGAGGAAGCTGCTCAAGTGAGTTTTTCATATATTTTCTGATATGGTCTTCTTAAGTTTTGCATATTTACTGTTATAACTTCTCATTTGCACTAGCTCCTTCTTTTTGAAAGGAGTTAAAAAAGATTGGCTATAGCAGATATCTGCTGTAAAAAACCTTCACAACACTAAAATCAACTTGAACTAAGTGTCTTTCGTGACGACTGTGAGCCACTCGATGAGATAATGATGACCTTAAATGCCCTTGACGATGATGAAGTGAAGAAAAATCAAGCAAAAATTATTTCAATCTTATCCGTTATCATCCAATTGAAACGGTTTTCGTTGTCGGTTGCCTTCATGGATCAAAAGTCACGTGATGGCGCTAAATCACTTTTAGCGAAACTTGACCCGAATCGAATTACTGCTATCAAAGTTGCTTTCCAATAACGCAAATATACGCCTATATGTTTCTTAGAATAAATACACATATTTTTATACTTCCATCAATTTTAGTGGATATCCGTTCAGATGTTTTTTAACTTTAAAATAGGGCTCTATGTTGGCTGGTAATAAGGTCTCTACTTGGCCATTAGGTTTGAAATCTTGGCCATTAGGTATGAAATCATGTATTTTGAACTTTTTTCTCAGCACTAAGGTCTTATGTTGGAACAAACTCTTTATCAAAATGTAACGGGGTCATGTTATAGAATGGGTAAGAAGCCGCGGGATCGATCTGGTGCTAAAAACCGTGATGTTAACCGTTCTCGTGAACAAATATCCCAGTTGAGCGATGCGACGCCAAAGTCAAGTCGAAAGGCCGACGTTTCTCTAAGTCGCATTCTGTCGCAAATCAGCCACCCACAAATGCCACAAGATTAGGGTGGACGGATAGAAATTATTATTTTTGTATATCTGTTTTTAACTACACGTGGCTATAAGGTCTTTCAGCGATGTGCTTAAAGTCCTAAAGGGTAAATACCCTGTTTAAAACAAACAGCTAGTGTAAGGCCATATAAGTTATATGAACAGAAACTAAGATATAGTATTTCATTAAGTTGCCATGTGGTTTGACAAGTTTTTATTATTTTGGTTTCTAATATGTTGGAGATTATTATTTTCGTCGCAGTCTTTTTTTGGACAAACCGTGTGAAATACGCTTTAAAAATCTAAAAAATATAAAATTCATACGCGAATTAAAAACGGCCCCAAAATTTTGGGCCAAAAAGTACTGCAACGAAAAGTAATAATAATCTTCAAAATATTAAAATGAAAATAATAAAAATTTATCACCCTTCTAGTCAGTTGGTTTAAAGATTCTGTTTTTTTTACCTTCATTTCATGTCCACCCTACGTAAGAGTCACTTCAGCCTTGGTCAGACATGTTTTTTTCGCTTTTCATTTTTATTTATTTACTGGATGCTTTATGGGGTCAGCATATATATATGTATAAGGAAAATAGTTAAAAAATAATTTAATTTTTTTGATTATTGTTTTTCTTGAGGTTCATTATGAGTAGTTTGCTTTTGAAAATGAAAGTCAATAAATTCAATATGAACCCATTGTCGGTTAACCCTTGAACATCTGGATTTTAAATTCTCCGTTATGAGTGTCACAATAATGAATTGTTTTTGATAAAAAAATTGGTATTTTTAACTCTTATGCAGCGGTATTGGTGGTGGCCAATTGATCAAAAATCGTCCACGCTAAACCTGGATCTCATTGACGTTCGAATACCGGTTTTTATCATTTTAACTTTTCTTCAAAGTTTTATTCCACTTCTGATTGATTCGGCCAATGAAATGTACTCGGCACGCATCAAGGATTTTGGCACTTTCGATTCCCTTTGTAAATATTATAAACAATATGGAAATCTGGCAGCTGCCATTTCACTCCTAAGCGGCTGGTTCATAGGTCACCTGGGTTCAAAAACATTTCCAAAACACTGGATTATTTAACTCTACTTAGCCGACGCTGCGGCATAACCCCCTTAGCCGGCGGGCCTATAAATAGCCCGTTCACGGAAATAAATCTCACGAAAAAATTAATTTACCGATTGATAAATTTTATTTGTTAGTTGCAACGTCTGATTCCTTATCTATATTATTGAAAAAAAATTAACATGAAAATATTTTTTATTAACCGCTAGGACGACCAATGTGCTAAAGGGTCGAAAATGAAATTCACGCCTAAAGAGGCACCTAACTATTTATAGTCTATTCGATTACCCGTTAACTCGAAATAGCCGGTCAACTGCGCAGCCTTGTAGGTTTAATTGAGTAGGGAACATTACATTCAAGACTCCACATTTGATTATATTATATTTTTGGACTCAAAACAGGCATTCTGGTGATCTTGTGTCAATTTATCAATGACCAGGAGTATGCATCGACGCTAATGCTGTGTNTTTTTATCATTTTAACTTTTCTTCAAAGTTTTATTCCACTTCTGATTGATTCGGCCAATGAAATGTACTCGGCACGCATCAAGGATTTTGGCACTTTCGATTCCCTTTGTAAATATTATAAACAATATGGAAATCTGGCAGCTGCCATTTCACTCCTAAGCGGCTGGTTCATAGGTCACCTGGGTTCAAAAACATTTCCAAAACACTGGATTATTTAACTCTACTTAGCCGACGCTGCGGCATAACCCCCTTAGCCGGCGGGCCTATAAATAGCCCGTTCACGGAAATAAATCTCACGGAAAAATTAATTTAACGATTGATAAATTTTATTTGTTAGTTGCAACGTCTGATTCCTTATCTATATTATTGAAAAAAATTAACATAAAAATATTTTTTATTAACCGCTAGGACGACCAATGTGCTAAAGGGTCGAAAATGCAATTCACGCCTAAAGAGGCACCTTACTATTTACAATCTATTCGACTACCCGTTAACTCGAAATAGCCGGTTAACTGCGCAGCCTTGTAGGTTTAATTGAGTAGGGAACATTACATTCAAGACTCCACATTTGATTATATTATATTTTTGGACTCAAAACAGGCATTCTGGTGATCTTGTGTCAATTTATCAATGACCAGGAGTATGCATCGACGCTAATGCTGTGTGGTCCCCTAATATTAAAGGGGATTGTTTTTCTGTTTGACACTTTTGATATGGTCAACAAGCTTAAACTTCAACTTGGTCAAAACTTCAGCGCTTCATATTATGAAATTTACCAAGCATCTCGGCAACACGTTTTGACCGAAGATAACCTCAAAAATACCGGCGAAACGACCGACACAAGAAAAATTAGAAAAGAGGTAAGGATTTATANTAGAAATCATGTCTTTTTACACTTTTTTTCTATAAAATAGTGTCTTTTTTTATCATTTTGTAGAGTGAAGACCATAATTTTTTCGCTAAAATCAAATATTAGGAAAAAATTTTTCAAATGGCATTAAGGTCAAGTAATTTTTTTTGAAGTGCATTAAGGTCAAGTCATTTTTTTCTGGCTTGACCTTATAACCAGACCCCCCTGTAGTCCTAGTAACAGTTTTAAGGACTCGTTAATACATTATTTAAAAATAAATTCACATATTATTTGAAATAATTTAGTCGAATTGTTTTTTGACGGATTTTCGGCGTCGAGTACTGTCAATGGTGTATCCGTCAATAGAGGCAGCTTATTACATTTGCTTCATTCCCTGGTGGTTTTTGCCAAAAGTCATGTATGTCGAATTAAATTGGCTTTTCGTTCACGCCATACTCGTCATGGTAAATATGCTCAGTTTCCAGTGTACGCAGAATTTCTCCCCGCTCTATTTGCACGCTGCGCACAAAACGGCAATTCAACTGGGATCATGGAAGCGCATCGAGTTCGGGTCAAGGTCAAGTGATGACATTTCGTGGAAGGAAACCGATCGATATTTTCGAGAGCGCATCGTTATTCACCAGAATATGCGGTATAAAGCAACCGGGAAATTCATCAACGCCGCCCGGCCCGGCAGTCGGAAGGACGCCACTTTTCACGCACTCTTTGGGCCAAGCTTTACAGTTTATAAACTTATGGTAAGTTATGAAATAAACAAAGTACAGGGGAATGTATTTAAGGTGTGCGAATCTAGCCTCAAGCTTAATTTAGTATATATACAGGGGGGTCTGGTTATAAGGTCACAAGGTGTGACCGTTATAAGGTCAAGATAAAACATGTCTTTTTTTCACTTTTTTGGGTTCAAATTTAGACTCGACATATACGTTTAGAACGACAGGGGTGAACACGGGTAATAAATTTTTCTTTTTATAGAAATTATGTCTTTTTCACTTTTTTTGGTTTTAAATTTAGAACTCGACATATAGGTTTAGAACGACACGGGTAAAACACGGGTGATAATTTTTTTTTATAGAAATCATATCTTTTTGGACTTTTTTTCTTGCACTAAGGTCAAGTCATTTTTTGGGGCTTGACTTTTTAACTAAACCCCCCTGTACATCTTTTTTGACATAAACTTTTATGAACAGTCATTTTTTCTAGGTGACGAGAAAGAAGAGTTCACTAATTTTTTTTTTTGGAATACCAAAATTGGTAGGATTTCCTATATTAATTTTGTTCCAATGAACGGAGATGCATAGTTTATTTTGTTTTTAATCAATTAACCAAAGTTATTTTAAGTTTATCGAATAAATTTTTAGTCCTTTTTCCAGCTCATAATTGTGGCGGCTCAGTTGCTTTTGATGCACAACGCTGAATGGGACCGGTTAGTCTCACTTTGTCTCGAACAATTTTGTGGCTATTGGAATCTCTTCAGAATAATACGAAACGGATTAACAGGTCAGTTCCATATGGTTCGTTATACGTGAGTAGCATCGTCAAACTAGAAAGCAATGTATTTTTTGAAGTTTTTGAGGGTAATTGAGCAACGGAAAACGCTAATACCGCAAGTTTTACCTTGATTTTTATTAAAATTATAGAAAATAACCGGTAAGTTAATCATTTTTGTAAATATTATTAATATTATTATGAATTCACTTTTGAATATTATGGAAGTTAGTGTCAAGCTACAATATCATATTGTCAATATGTATACAAATTTAATTCACACGGTTTTTAATTATGATATTATCGAAGAAAAATGTTAAAATCGAAAAACCGGTAAAGTCGGGTCTTTTTACGCAGATATTATCGGTTATACTCTATCTTTTGTAAAAAAATAACGTCGTTTACTGTTCGACTTCGTGTGCCTCTTATCCCAGCTGGCGGTCCTACGTATACGATATATACAATATACTCTACATGACACAAAATGGGAATTTTTAAGTAGTCAGTTGAAAATCTGAGAAAGTCATTTTTTTAATTTACTAACTTTTAATTCAAAGACTAAAATGAAAAAAACATGCATTTACAGAAAACTAATTTTCTAAAATTGACATTAGCACCTCCGTGTATTCTGAAACTACCCGACGTTGACGGAATCAACGGGGACTTAAACAAATCTCAACATCTAATTATACAAAATGTTAGCAAAACATGTTAACAATTGAATCATTAGTGCGGCGTGCATATAAAGAAACAACTGACCAACACGGCGATGTTGAAACTGTAATCAATCACATTTATAACACGAAAATCGAAAATCTGCCATCTGAAGGGTCGTCGCCCGTTTCTTCGAAAATGCGCTAAAATATTTCTTCTCATTTCTGCTTCACTCCTCAATTCACTCTTGTCGTTATCATGGGCCCAAATGGGATAGACCAAATTGAACGCTCTTTTTTCTGTTATTTTTGTATCATAAAAGATAATTTTATTTCTAAATACGACCAATTCGTTCAATAAACAAACAAAAAACATTTTATTTGTAAGATCCATACAGTTTTTCATGTTTTTTTAGATTTTCCAATTTACCAATAGGGGTCCATTTTTGGCTCATACATCAAATGTCGAATCTATCAAGTGTCGAATTTTTTTTTTGATACATTCGACATTTGATACATGAGCCTCCATTTTATCCAATTCTTTTATATAAAAATCCCGGTTGGAACTATTTTTAAAAGCTCAAAGGCTCGAAAAAGGTCGAAAAAGGTCGAAAAGGCCTTAAGGCTGTATAATATGTGTGAAAAAATATCTAATTTATATATTAGGCCCCAAAATATTTTTTTTGTTTTTCGAAAGTGATTTTCTATTCCATTTGACTCATTCTGACTCATCCCAGCTCTGAGATTCTGGATGTGTGATAACGTTATTAAATTTGAAGATGATGCGATTATTGACTCGGCGGGAGATTCTGTTTCGACTCGTTCGAACGGAGGCGACCTTGAATTATCAACATGGACACCCGATTTTAACTCTTCCACTACCGTCTAGGGGCGAACCAGTCATGTTCACTTGTAAACCGGTCACCGGTACGGTCGGTTCGCTCATTTCTGACATAGTCAAAACAGACGGAGGAGTATACAAAGCAGAAGTTTTCACAACCGTAAGTATTTCTAAAAAAATACTAGCACTAAGGTCTCATGGTGGAAGGTTTTTTAAAAGTACATTAAGGTCTAGTTCCCCAGTAATCATATTTTGTAGGGTGGCGAAAAGTTGGCAAAGTCAACATCGATTTCTCATCTGCTTCTGCTTGGCGAATTTGACCTTCGTCTGAATAGTTTCGAATATCGAATCAGTGTGCCCGAAGACGTCTCCGACAAAATCTACACCCCAAGTGTTCCGCCAGATAACGGTGTTAACGAAATGAGATATCAAGTAGCTCGAATTTACACCGCCCTCAACATCGAGGTAACTTAGTTTTTTGGGTGTAAAATTTTGTATCGATATCGACGTTATTTTTTTACATTTTTAAACATTTTTTCGTAAGTGTACACCTCCTAACCAGTTATTTTAACAACTCTTTTGCTGAAAACGTGTTAAGATAATTGGCTTTTGGTGAGCCCTTCACCCAATTTTATTAAGATAACTGGTTAGGGGTGTATATACCCCTTTAATTTCAATTCATTAAAAATAAGATAACATTTCAATTTAAGGCAAAACAATTTGAAAAGGAAGAAGATCTTTTAAAAGAAAAAGAGGACTTGATGAAAGAATTAAAGCCGTTCTTTTTACTCAACGAAAAATTAAGACACAAAGTCCAAGTCAAAACGACAATGGTTCAATACGGCATTCTGTCCTATATGTGTCTACAGTGGGGTATCCTGGCTCGTTTAACGTGGTGGGAATATTCATGGGACATTATGGAACCGGTCACTTATTTTATTACATATGGGTAAGAAACATTTATGTATATAAATATGTTATTGCGGTGGATATCTTGAGAAACGTAATGAACGCTACGCAAGTTTTATATATGATTATTAGTGTTTTATATATGATTATTAGTGCGAATTAATAAGGAGAAATGAATAAAAACTAGTACATAAATATGTACGTATGTATGTATAAATATGCAATTGCATATGCGAAGGATGTGTGGTCTCTGTCGATTTAATTAGGGCGACTTTTTTCGCGAACTAAAAACGACTTTAATGGGTGTAGGTACAGGGGGTTGGTTATAAGGTCAGCCATTTGTGCCGTTATAAGGTCAAGTCAGTTTTTGCAGTAAGGTCAAGTCAGTTTTTTCAAGCACTAAGGTCAAGTCAGTTTTTTGAGTATCATGCTTTTTGGGGACAAAATTTTTAAAATAATGTCTTTTTAGGTTTTTTTTCTATAAAATGGTGTCTTTTTAAACATTTTTTAGAGTGAAGACCATAATTTTTTCGGGGAAATCAAATGTTTAAAAAAAAATTGAACTTTTTCTCAGCTTTAGCAGGTCTTATTGTGGAAAAAAATTTCTGGTTGGTTATAAGGTCAAGTCAGTTTTTCAAAGTGCATTAGGGTCAAGTCATTTTTTCAAGCCTAGACCTTATAACCAACCCCCTTTATCTTTTTTATGTTTTTTCTAACGCAATTTTGACATAACCGAGTGAGTTGCTGTGCTTTCTAGAAGTTTATCTTTCATGTTTTTTTAAGTACGGCGATTTCGCTCTATGGTTTTTACATTCTTACCAAAACCGAGCCAGAGTACGACCAGGTTGAATCACGATACCGGTTAATGTTCAC
>SCLG01000394.1:125692-161208 GCA_004367875.1 Oikopleura albicans
AACGAAAACTTAAATCGACTTCGCGATCCTCTTCGACTTCAACTACCAATTCGCCAAAAACGAAATCGACAAACAGCTGACTTGTACTTCTAAAATCTACGAAAATAAAATTCTCCTTTTTTGTTTGTCAAACATGTATTGTAATAAAAACCGGGTCCCACCTCACATGACTTCAAAATTTCAACGTCCGGAATTTTTCGGAATGGCTCTATTTATCTATGTATTCGTCGGACTATGAAAATCGGAGAATAAAAAAAAAATCTTAAGTTTTTTACCTAAAAATATATGATCCAACAGAGATTCGAACTCATGACCAACGGATTAAAAATATGTAAAACACGAGTTAAACACAATTAAAAATAAGTTTTTTAATACTACAGTAGTACACTTCTAGGTGGTGTACCACACAGGGACCTTGTGTATTTTTTCGATCAATCATTTTAATATTTAGTTCTCAGTGCTATAAATTATAGCCTATAATATTTAGTTTATATGAACCAATAGTTCGGTCTTATGATTTTTTTTACTTTTTACGTACGTTCTTGTCATCGCAAAACTTGTAATCTTTTAGTGTTTTATATTATTCACCAATCATTAGAAACCTACCGCTGGCAAGTATTTTTTATTCTGATCATTGCAGACATTTTTTGTTTTATACCAATATTTTAGTTTCATTGAAATTCCATCCTGGCGTAAAATAAATTTAATAATTACACTGTAAACTTGGCTAGACTGGTCAGTTTGGGCGTCTTAGATATTTGTTTTCCTCCATACATTCTGTACTACAGGGGGGTTGGTTATAAGGTCAGCCATTCGGAAGGTCAAGCCGTTATAAGGTCAAGTCAGTTTTTTTGAGAAGTACAGGGGGGTCTGGTTATAAGGTCACAAAAGGTGACCGCTATAAGGACAAGTCATCTTTTTTGCACTAAGGTCAAGTCATTTTTTTCTGGCACTAAGGTCAAGTCAAAATTTTTTTTTCTATAGAAATCATGTCTNCTTGACCTTATAACCAGACCCCCCTGTATGCTTTTTGGGAAAAAATCTTTAAAATCATGTCTTTTTAAAGCGTTTTTTGGATGAAGACCTACGGGTTTTTAGACCTTGGTCTTATAACCAACCAACTGCAATGGAACTAAGAACTGCATAACTTTTGTTTTAAATCTTTTATAATATATTGGGTGCTGGTTTTAAAATACAATACGATGCATATAAAGATATTTGTTTATAGGATGTATATAAAATTTGTTTTCAAAATTTTCAAAAATCAAAATTGAAAAATCTACTGGCGTGATATTTGGTTCAACTAAGATAGTGAGATAAAGAGATTTTTCACAGCACTTACCCCTTAAAATATACCCCTTATAAACACATTCTGAAAATACATATTCTTGACAAAATAATCGGTAATTTCACAGAAATATTGATATCAAAACTTTTATAATTCATTGTACAAAATCATTTATTGACCTCAAGTCGGCTGCATGATGTTTTTTTAGGATTCCAAAAAACAAATATATTCACTGTAAGACGTACAACAAAAGACTTTAGACTCGTTGCTGTCGCTTTAACGTTAAATTACTGGCTAGGTCCGCTACACCTTAACTCTCATGGGGCGTTTTCGTAGAAAAAAATATCCCTAATAATAGTAAGGTTTGTATTCACATTTTATCAACAAAAGCATGCTATATGTGAATCATAATTTCTGACTGTGTTAAGGTTCACACGTGAACTTGGAATAATCTTGCTAATTTGGCTAGGAGGTCATGGATTTACTAAATAACTCGCCATTACACTTATTTTTCGCAATGAAAACTGCATGACCCGTTTGTATAAAAGCAAGAGCGTGTCGAAGAGTTTTTTTTTAAGTTGTGTATAAGGTTAGAGTATTGTACGAATACACGTTTGAAGGTTTTTAAATGGAGTCCTTGTGACGTCAAGGTCAGATTAGGTACTAGCAAAACGAAGAAGGGTCAACTCCGGTGTATGCGAGTTTTTAGTAAAACCCGTGTGTAATACAGGGGGGTCTGGTTATAAGGTCACAAGGTGTGACCGTTATAAGGTCAAGTCATCTTTTTTGCACTAAGGTCAAGTCATCTTTTTATTGCACTAAGGTCNCATTGTACAAAATCATTTATTGACCTCAAGTCGGCTGCATGATGTTTTTTTAGGATTCCAAAAAACAAATATATTCACTGTAAGACGTACAACAAAAGACTTTAGACTCGTTGCTGTCGCTTTAACGTTAAATTACTGGCTAGGTCCGCTACACCTTAACTCTCATGGGGCGTTTTCGTAGAAAAAAATATCCCTAATAATAGTAAGGTTTGTATTCACATTTTATCAACAAAAGCATGCTATATGTGAATCATAATTTCTGACTGTGTTAAGGTTCACACGTGAACTTGGAATAATCTTGCTAATTTGGCTAGGAGGTCATGGATTTACTAAATAACTCGCCATTACACTTATTTTTCTCAATGAAAACTGCATGACCCGTTTGTATAAGAGCAAGAGCGTGTCGAAGAGTTTTTTTAAAAGTTGTGTATAAGGTTAGCGTATTGTACGAATACACGTTTGAAGGTTTTTAAATGGAGTCCTTGTGACGTCAAGGTCAGATTAGCTACTAGCAAAACTAAGAAGGGTCAACTCCGGTGTATGCGAGTTTTTAGTAAAACCCGTGTGTAATACTCGAACCTACTGTACTCAACATGATTTGGCCAACAAATTTGGCTTATTTTCGCCTAACGGTTAAACAAAACTCTTCGATACATACTTGTGCAGGCCTACAGGAAATGGGCGTCACTCCCTGTATGATCCCTTGTTTTCGAAAATTATTTACTGAAACGTTTGCAGTGTTACTAAAATCGGTTATTCTGCTATTTACTAATCAATGTATGTAATGTCTTTCACCTTTAATGATTCGAAATTATTTTTGACACTCACAGCACTAACCTGATTATAAGGTCAGTTATTTGTGCCGTAATAAGGTCAAGTCAGTTTTATTGAGTAGCATTATTTTTGGGAAAAATCGTTAAAATCATGTCTTTTTACGTTTTTTTTTTCGATTTTATAGAACGTCCATTATAGCGGTTGGTATAGATGTGTTTTTGTAAACAAAGGGTATGTTGAACATACTATGTTCGGTCTTTTATGGTCAGTAAATGACTCTATTAATTTAAACATACTTTAGAAACTTTAAATGTGAATATTGCAATTTTAATTTGTAATTTTTAAATTGGAATCTGCTGCTTTGTTCTGAATGCATTAGTTTAAAATGCTATTTAGCTTAAATGTTTTTAAAGCTTAATTATTATTATTTTTTATTTCGATCAGTGTTCGGCGTTGGTCCTTTGTGTTGCTAAATTACGAGGTCTCAAAGTAGGGTTACAGGGGGGTCTGGTTATAAGGTCACAAAAGGTGACCGCTATAAGGTCAAGTCATCTTTTTTGCACTAAGGTCAAGTCATTTTTTCCAGCACTAAGGTCAAGTCATTTTTTGAAGTGCATTAAGGTCAAGTCATTTTTTTCAGGCTTGACCTTATAACCAGACCCCCCTGTAATTGTTTTCGGGAAAAAAAATCTTCCAAAATGGCCAATATTATATTATCCAATTTGGACCTGCTAGGAAAGATTTGACATTTTGTTAAAAACCAATTCCTTGAGATTTTTTAATTTCACAAAAGCGTCGTAGATTTGTATTCAATTCCGTGTTATTCGTGTCTGTTTTTGCAGTGACTTCTCTATGATTATCAAAAATAAAATATGGTTTACATTTTTCCCTGGGATTACCGGTCGTATTTGTTACAAGGACATATAAGATTGATATACAATCATGTTTTCTAAGGGCCTATAAGTTATGAGCTTATATTTAATAAGGGCCCTAAGAATTTGATACATTTTTGTGCTTAACTTTTAAGTTAAAATCTGTTACCCCTCCTGTTAGTTTTCAGAAATGCGACCGGTGTTAATTTTGTTTTGTATGATCGCAGGATTAAACGCAGGTATGATTATTGTCCGAATTCAGTTTTTTCCATTCAACCCAGTGTAGAATAGTTTTAAATTATACAGAAAGTATAAAAAGTGCGAAAAAATAATACAAACGCAGTATAAAAAAGAGATATGAGAGTTTTTTGATTCAAGACTTTTAAAGAAAAACAAAGTCCCAAAATGGAGTCCACTGGTTAACGGTCGACTACAGTGTACAGTGTTGCTCATTTTGTGTATCCATGTAGTCGCTACCCATATTCCGTTTAAAATATGTCTTTTTTTTAGCGTAATTTACATTTGTAAATTCTTTAGAACATGAGAATGAAATTCAAAAATAAAACACATTTCGGAAACTTTATGGCATGCAGTTTTGTTCCACGGCAATACAGAATTTATTGCAAAATAAATATTTACTCAATTACTTACATTTGCGTCAAAATAATTTAAAAAAGAAAAAAAATGAATAATTGGCTGCATTTTGATGGATTAGTAGAGTTTGTTCCGGTCAAAAAATGCGTGAATTATTTTTGATTTTTCCAATATGCTGCTCTTTGGATTTGAGGTATAGATAGCTTTTAGACATTTTATACGTTGTAACTTATATATTATACGGGGGGGGTAGTTATAAGGTCAGCCATTTGTACCTTTATAAGGTCAAGTCAGTTTTTTCAAAATAAATCATGTCTTTTTCACTTTTTATTGGGTTTAAATTTAGAACCACACGGGTAATAATTTTTTTATAGAAAAATCTCCCCAAATTCATGTTTTTGGATCCAACGAAAAAAAATGGTTGGTTATAAGGTCAAGTTTTTAAAAATGCAAGTGAGTTTCTTGACCTTATGATCAACCCCCTCTGTAAGTACTTTTTAAACGGCTAAATAAGTGTTTCGAATTAAGAACAATGACCTACATAATACAAGAGCTCGGCACGAATGTCATTTGTCACATGGCTTGGTTTTTTTATTTCTTGAAGCGGCCCAAAGCCAAGCCAAGAAAATTTTTCAAACACATTAATTTTAACATATCCATTCCGTTAATCCAAAATGGTTGATTTCAAATTTATTTTTGTTTTAATGGTTTACAGAGGGACATAAGGTGATATGGCCCGTATAAAAGGCCAAAGCACGTTTAATTTTGGTTGAGTTGTTTTTTATCGCAATAAATTAGAATAAAAACCTTGGTTATCCGTGAAATCAAGCCGTATAACACGATTTGCAAGTAACTCTTAACCGTTTCGGCGACATACTTTTTTCCTATTAGTTGCAAAATGGATGAGGGTTATTTTCGGTCGATACGTTATATACGGTCACTATCACGCATTTACATGTCGCCAAGTATAACTACGTAATATTGGCTTTACTAAATTTTTATCTTTAAACTAAACAAATACGCTATTCTCGATATTTCTTCGCAAATACGAAATATTTTCAGCACTCTGATCATACGTGCGTCAAATGACTCACTTTCTACCCGCTATGGAACCGACAGCTTTAATAACGCCGACTTTCCATTCGCATGGAAAAAATTCGAGTTTTACATGAAAAAATTAAACTCCGAAAGTTCTTTGGACGGTTCCCCCTTTTGTGCGGTTCGGGATCAAAAGCCTGGAGGAGATTTTTTCTTCGGGATGGATTTTATTATTAAATTATATTTGTACAAGCTTAATTTTCCGTTAAAATGGGATTAAGATGATAATTATACACACATATCAAGAAAAACGCTTCCTATAATCGTGTTAAATGTACACTACATCATGTCTACATGTAGGCTACATGATGTAGGTATATTTTCTCCCGCTACAAATTTATCATGAAATGCTACCCATAAAGATTTTAAATTTCTGACCATTTTGCGAATCCACGTAAATTCAAAAGTAAACCGCTGATTTTCACAATTTTAGTGTACGTCGAAAAGTGAGAGAAACTTTCTTAAGAAAAACGTACTTAACTCTCAGGGGTCACTTAGCCCAAGTCGGACTAAACGCCCTAAATGGACTAAAAATGATAGACTATCATTGATAGTAAACCTTGCTTAATCGAAAATCGCTGAAACACGAGTTTAGTTAACCTGTATGAGAAAAAAATATAAAACAGAACTGATATTTTTGTCAGGATATGCAACATGGTCACAAAGGCGTCTAGTCCAGATTTGGACTAAGTGACCCCTACGGATTGTGATCGGCAAAAGTGGGTGTTAAAAAGTGAATTCCAGAAAAGTCATTATTGTCAAGCGGTTTTCTTGTTAGTTTTTTGAGGTTTAAAATCCGTATTGAGAATTACCACATCAGTTACCAGAAAACAGGGAGGTAAATGTGAGTGGTGAATGCCGCCAAGACTACTGCGCGTTGTTTACCGATGTCTTTAAAAATAAACCGATCGCCAGCTATTGGGGAGTCGCAAATAAATACCGCCCAGGGCAGGATTTAACATGAATTTATAAACTACAACTTGGGATGTTTTATAAAATCGAAAATTTTAACCGTTATAACTTTTAAGGTCAATTAGTTTTTTTTTTGAAAACAAGTTGTTTCTTTCTCTACTTTTTTTTTTGTTATTCATTTCCAACATGGGTCGAGTCCATTTGAACATATACGGTACCTATTCAGAAATACACAAAAATCATTGAAGTCAATAATTTATAAACAATATACAGCGGATCACCAAATAATGGTCACATAACGGTTTTGACAAAACGACCGTCATATATCATTTTCAATCCTACCTATTTTCAAACCTACCTATGCTAAAATGAAATGTCAAATACGATTAAACAGGATTGGAGCTAAGTTATACCAAACATCCACGATCGGTGGGCGACATGTATGCGTGTCAGGAAGATAGGATTTGGGGAGTTATTGACGACTCACCTGCTTCGTTATGGAGTGCCGATATTCAGTTTCATTATTTTTACGGCATTGACTATCCCACACTAGATGTCCCTTACGGATTAGGAAATTGTAAAAATGGAGAATTCTGGTTTAAGTCGTGTTAGGACTAGGGTGGCAAGGTCCAAAAGTGTCCATTCAAAAACGCTGAAATTTGGTGTCTACACTAATAACAAATTCTGAATAAATATATTTTTTCAGGATTAAGGATTTTGCGAAAACCAGTCGTGCGAGATAATAGTAACTCTATAATCTTACGATAGGCCATGGCCCATGGGTCCATGGCTTGTTTCTGATTGTGTGGTTTGTTTAGTACTGTTTTAAACCTACAAACGAAATCTTCTCGGTGACACTTTTTTCCGGACGCCAGTAATAAGTTATTAGTAATAAATTTAAAAACTAAAAAAAACGAGAAATGCGTTATTATACCTAGGTATATATACCGCGTCAAGCGTTCTAAAGATCCATATTTATTTAAAAAAAAGGCTATATTGGTTTGTGTTTCCCGGTAAAATGCAGTCAAACTGATGCCCTAGCGGTGACGAAACTTATTTTACTCGAGCTAAATGATGATTTGAAAAGACCTGGGCCCCTTTTACAAAATACTGCATATTTGGATTATTTGGTTGATCCAGTAGCTGACCGACTAGACTATCTCGAGAATTATACCTGGCTTGGGGTTTATATAGCAATGGTCTGTGTATCCATTGGTTCGAATGTCCTATTTTCATGGTTAAGGCTCGAGATAAACATCAAAAGAAAAACATAATAATTCCAAAAGAAAGAAATCTAATGCAACCAAAATACAACAAAAATTCAGCAGGTGGTGTTGGTTATAGAAGTGTAAGATCAAGGTCTAAAAACTGACGTGACTTTAAATGCACTAAAAACTTACTTGACCTTATAAATGTTTTTTGTCTGGCTGACCTTATAACGAACAGCCCTTGTAGGTGTCTGCTTGCATCGCGTTTTTTTCCGGCAGACCGTAACTCTCTTTTCTCTTTGATGTAGCTATCCTTACTTTCCGGGCCGCCTAGTCATCTCATTAAGTTAAACTTAAACAATTTCGAGGGTACTTCGATGTTTTTTGCAATTTTTCCATGCGTTAACTAACTCTTTGAGATTTAAGTTTGATCTCTATTTAAGACCAGACTCCCCGTCGGCCTTAGGAAATCAACTTAAACGTTTCACGTCAACAAAGCGCGGGGGGTCGGTAATAAAATCAATGGATGGTATTCGATCTTTGTCCACAATGGTAGGTTTCATAATTAAGACTTGCTTGCACCTATTTCGAACAGTTTTGATTTGCAAAGGCGTCGTTGGGAAAAGATTTTGTTTCTAATTTGGACCGCGAGATAACCGAATTGTTGTATACTTCATAAGTCATAGACTATGACTCATAGTCTATGTCTCATAGACTATGGCTCAAACGACAACTATAATAGGATCCAATTTGAATTTCTTCTGACGGCTCCGACTTAATTGGAATCATTTGTTATTAGTCGAATGGGGAATTTATCGTCAAAAAAGAGTAAAGTGGATAAAGGCAAAACGTGATAAAGGGTAATCCGTCGACAAATTCCCCTTTCGAAATTTGAGAAATGATTCCAATTCAGTCTGTATAGTCGGTGCCCTTCTGACAAAAAAAAATAATTTTCTAATTTGTTTTTTCAAATTGTTGAAAACCTCAACTGAATATTCTGAAACCAAAGAACGTATATTGTCATTTACCATGTGGGCTATTTTGCCGGCGTAGCGGGTACTAGCCTGGGTAGCCAAAATACGGCGTACTTAGCAGAATTTTGGCCCTTACTTTGGTACTCTCCATTCTTTTACAATGGTGCTCACGCAGTTGATGCATTTTTTGTCATGTCTGGTTTATTGGCGGCGTACACGACCATTAAAAAGTTGAACAAGATCAAACCGACCCGAACAATGACCTGGTTTCGATTCTGGGCCGCTTACGTTGTTAATCGTTACTTAAGACTTTTGCCGATGATGCTATTATGTGCTTGGTTTAGGAAAAAGGAGAAAATATAAACCGGTGGGTGGATTTTAAAAAATATACCCGTATACAGTATACTTTTGGTATGAAAATAAGTTATCTTATTGACTGAAGCGGTATATAAGTTCATTAAACCGTGATATCATAAAACCTTTGGGCAAGTTTCATGGTATACCCTACTTTATTCGATGGTCCAATTGCCGAGTGGATTTACGGCGGATGGGAAAATTGCAAGGATCCGTATTGGTGGAGTTGGTTTTTCACAATGGGCTTTAATTTATTTCCAGGCACAAGGTGCAACATCTGAAAAAAAAAGAATTGTAAAAGTTTATACGAAATGAGAAGTTAATGTTAGAAAAAAACGGTTCGAGATCTTGAGCCAGTGAACACTATGAATCATAGTCTATGAACGATAAAAAATATTAAAAAA
The DNA here is from genome assembly GCA_004367875.1 of Oikopleura albicans. Classification (NCBI taxonomy): domain Eukaryota; kingdom Metazoa; phylum Chordata; class Appendicularia; order Copelata; family Oikopleuridae; genus Oikopleura; species Oikopleura albicans. The sequence continues at coordinate 134,998 of SCLG01000394.1, forward strand.
GTATTTGGATGACCTTTAAAATCGGTCCAGAAGTTTAGGGCTTTCATGGGTAACAGTTTTTCAATTTTTGTTCGGGCCAACTGATTTTTTTCGTTCCCCTGCCGTTGCTTTGGTCAAGGCAACAACTTGCGTTCAGATAAAAAAATTAAGAATAAATACATGCTACATGTATATATTATATATATATATAATATATAGGTTTCACAAAAAAAAACCTGCCGGATAACCGCATGCCGCGGCACAGGGTGCCGGATAATTGCGCAGTGTATAGGCGGAAATAGCTCCTCGTGTTGTGTATCTGGCAAGTTTTGGTTTCTGGAAATTCCCTTGATAAGTTTCTTTGGAATATATTTATATTTGACATATTTTTTAGAAAAAACTGCTGGGTGAGAGCACAAGCGGCAAAAACCTAGCATATAACTGCGCAGGGGCTGTATGTTTATTAATTGAGATATTTCTATTTTGCATCTTGTCTAGACATCTATGCGTCTAACTATCCCTGCATTGGTTGGGTATGGTATATTGCCAATGATTTTCAATTCTATTTGTTAACACCATTTTTGATTATTGCGTATCGATACAAAAAATGGCTCGGATATCTAATCACCGCATTGCTCGTTATACTTTCAATTGCACTAAATTTTGCTAAATCATACATGTACAAAGTGGGGTGACCACAATATTTGATTCACAATCTGATGTTGAATGACCGAAAAACACTCAAGCCAAGGCTAATTTAAACCTATGCTTGAAATAGGATGGTCTAGACTCTAGACCACCTGCGCAGTTTTCTTGCGAAAGTATTTTCTAAAAATGGGAAGCACAGGGCGTAGGTGGCAAAATGACGAACTATAATTGGGTAAGTTATGGTAATGAAAAGATGGGAAATGATTCCCGAAGGATGGGAAAAGGTGTATATGGTATTTTTAAATTCATAGAATGTGTTCCCTGTCCACAATAAGGTTTTCTTTTTGAAATTTGTTTGTAAACAAAGCGGCCCTACCAACCTTAAGTGCTCGCAAGATAACTGCGCAAGTGGGGTATTTTAAATACCGTATTTATCTCTTCGTTTTTTTGAAGACATTTGTTCAACTTTTTTATATTTGTTTTGTGATTTTTGAAAATATATCTATCCCAGATGGTCAATTACTTGTATAGACTGGTAAGAAAACCCATAATTAGCTTTAGAACTAAAAAAACTTGTTTTTCGTGAACCTGTATAAGAGTTCAAGTTATAAAAAAAACATATGTTTTTGTTAATTGCGATCACCCCAGTATTAAGAGGGCATTTATAATGTTATGGTCGGTGGGGTGTCGGGGACTTTTTGTAGACCACCACCAGATAATTATACAGATGTACAAAGGGATGACTGGCCGTACTATTCTGAATACTGCGAAATGAATACAGTAAGTTTTGTTTTCGGTCTGGTTATAAGGTTGAGGCCAAAAAAAATGACTTGACCTTAATGCACTTCAAAAAATGACTCGACCTTAGTGCAAAAAAGATGACTTGACCTTATAACGGTTACACCTTGTGACCTTATAACCAGACCCCTCTGTCAATTGGAATCCTTAGGCTTTGTAGAAATATTTGAAAGATTTCTATTGATTGCATTTTAGGATGGGACAAAGCTTAATTTTATTTTCCATAAACTTCCATGTTATAGAATTATTGGAGCGATACATATGGAAAACCATGGTTTCGAATTGGTCCGTTTGCGATGGGCGTAATTTTTGGATTTATTTTGATTGACTTCAAGGATAAAAAACCGGTTAAACTGGCGTGGTTGTGGTCATTGTTGTCCTGGGTTGTTATTCTTGGCAGTTTGATTGTTTGTTTTTGGATACCTTACATTACGTGTTACAAGAACAACCCTCGAAATCCAGATGCATACATGCATAGCCTAACAGAAGATGACTGTCTTGCTGGGCACCCCGCCGAAACGTGCATTCCAAAATCTGATTTTCCATATAACTACATGTATCGAACACCGATCTGGGTTGCTGCCCTATATAATTCCACATTCAGGGTCTTATATGCCCTCATGGTAATATTATTAATTGCACAAGGAGGGTTTTCTCTGGTCATACGGTATGAGTCATACCGTAATAAGACATCATTTATCAAATTTGCCAAAATCATGAATTTTTATGTGAAAACCTACAATTTTTTGAATAATGTGGTTTTGTCTACAAAAGATCCAATTGTGATATCAATTTAATTTAAATTGTATTAACTCCCGAAGAACCATGGCTTCAAATGCAGCTGGGTTTCGAACCGGTCAGTTTAATGTTACCGGTCAAAAAACCGCCCAAATTTCAAATTGGTTATCAATTTACACCGTTATGAAAACCCTTAATTTTAAGTCGAATTAAAAAACATCTTCGGTACCAATATCATCAACGTTTTAGTACGGAAGCTTTTGTGCTGTAATATATTTGCCATGTTTTCTAAAATCAGTTTTGGTGTGTACCTATATCACTTATTTTTCGTTTTTCTTTACTGGGGAAGTCAAATTCCTGCGCCACTGGTGGCAATGCCCGCTATCTGGCAATGTTATTCAGCTGAGTGTTCGAATTTTATTTTATTTTTTTTTTGCTGTACAATCTTAGACCATACAGTCGGGGGAGGTCTTCGTCAAACAAAAGGCCAAAAAAGAGGATCTAAAATAAGGGCTCACATAAAACATGTACATGGGGTTGGTTATAAGGTCAGCCATTTGTGCCGTTATAAGGTCAAGTCATTTTTTTCGAGTAGCATGCTTTTTGGGAAAAAAATCTTTAAAATCATGTCTTTTTACCTGTTTTTTTGTATAGAAATCATGTCTTTTTACATTTTTTTCTATAAAATCATGTCTTTTTACACTTTTTTCTATAAAATCATGTCTTTTTGACTTTTTCCCAGCACTAAGGTCTTATTGTGGAAAACATTTCAGGTTAGTTATAAGGTCAAGTCAGTTTTTAGACCTTGACCTTATAACCAACCTCCCCTGTATCCAAATTGTTGTTTTCAAGTATTGTCGAAGTCTATTGGGCATGTGTGCGGTTAGGAGTTATTTTTTAATGATACTTTAATAATACCGATATAATTTTGAACACTAGTTCAGCTGTTTTACTTCAAGCGACACTTCTTGCCATTGGAATCCATTTAGTTTTTGAAATGCCAATTGGGGTTCTGTCAACATACATTGTCAGCATTATCCAAGAGCCAATACAGAAAACGCCGAAAGATGGCGCCAAAGACAAAGAAGAAAACAAGAATACGAAAGAAAACTCTTTGAATGACCCAAAATCTGATGAAAAGCGATTGTCTACGAATTTGTGAAAAATATTTGATCTTATATAAAGATTGATCTGCACCGCGGTCTTTCGGAGAAAACGTTTTTAGGGGAAAAAGATTATCTGAACGTTTTTTNAATTACAATTTTTGGTCGTTAAAGGTTCTGCGAAAAACGTTTTATTGGGAAAACCGCGGGCCGCATTTTGTACGAGTATTCCTGACTTTTATTTTTCGATATATAAGAGTGAAATGTCGGGAGGCCTTCCCACAGTTCTATCAACGGCTCTGATATGAGAACAGATTTAAAAAGTGATTTCTGTTTAATTTGCACAATTAGGGAAGCGACGGCCGAACACCCATCAGGTCCGATTCCATGCAAAACAGCGATCACATTCTCATTATGATCTACTTTTTTTGGACTTTCTTTTAAACTATTTTCGATCACTTTGAGCGTTGAAGGAATTTCATTCATTTGGTGGAGATAAATATCGATTTTTCGCCGCGGTGCATTTCGGGGCAATTCCATACTAAAACTATCTAGGGGAATTTTAAGGGCAAATATTTTTCTCACCAACATAATGTATATGTACTTAGATATGTAAACACAGGCATGTTTTTAGGACCAAAAATGTTAAGTTAACTTAAGTTAAGTTAACTAACAGTTAAAACTGTTTTAGCGGGATGTCATGGACTGCACTTACAGGGGGGTTGGTTATAAGGTCAAGTCAGTTTTTTTGCACTAAGGTCAAGTCAGTTTTTTCAGGCTCTAAGGTCAAGTCAGTTATTTTGAGTAGCATGCTTTTTGGGAAAAAAATCTTTCAAATCATGTCTTTTTACGTTTTTTTTGGATGAAAATTGCCGGTTTCATCTCAGCACTAAGGTCTTATTATGGGAAAAAATGTCTGGTTGGTTATACGTTCAAGTCAGTTTTTGAAAGTGCATTAAGGTCAAGTCAGTTTTTTTAGACCTTGACCTTATAACCGACCCCCCTGTAATCGGACTGCACTATTGTTTTTTGGCTCATCATAAAATTGCCCATATGGTCCAGACCAATTTGCTGTAATTTATAACATCTTAAAATAGAACCTGAAAGTAATCCCTATAGTACCCTAAGTTAACATTTGACCATTTTGCACGATGCAGTGCGATTAAGTCCATAATATCCCGTTGTTAGCACCCAATTTGTTTTTCAATTTTTGTTTTCGATGAATTTAGGGATTCAACTCAAAATAATAACTTTTAAGTTTCAATCTACTCATACATGATCTTCATAACTTTTAAGTCCATGATTTGATTTAAGCATTGATAATTGTCTGACAGTAGAATAATGGCATTGTGCGCTACAGAAAAAAAATTAACTTGCTGAGGACTGCTTCTTCTCCCATTGAGCAGGAGTGAAAGACTTTTGGGAAAATGCATGTAATAGTGCTATTTCTTCCTTTAGTGCTTCATTCACTATTCGATGTTTCTCGAGCGTTTTCTTCCCTTCAAAAATGGACTAAAATAAATAACGAATTCAAATCAAATCTATCTACACAGGGTGCGCAGTTAACCGCCACCCTTCGCGGTGTCCCCAACTGGCGGTTAACTGCAAAAGTGGCGGTTAAGTGCGTAGTGCGTAGGCGATTTACTTGGAAAAAGTGGCGGTTAACTGCAAATAAGGGTGAAAGTGTCAAAGTGGCGGTTAACGGAANTTAGATATGTAAACACAGGCATGTTTTTAGTACCAAAAATGTTAAGTAAACTGTTTTAGCGGGATGTCATGGACTGCACTTACATGGGGGGGGGGGGTTGGTTACAAGGTCAAGTCAGTTTTTTTTGCACTAAGGTCAAGTCAGGTTTTTCAGGCTCTAAGGTCAAGTCAGTTATTTTGAGTAGCATGCTTTTTGGGAAAAAATCTTTAAAATCATGTCTTTTTACGTTGTTTTTGGATGAAAATTTCCGGTTTCTTCCTAGCACTAAGGTCTTATTATGGGAAAAAAATTTCTGGTTGGTTATAAGGTCAAGTCAGCTTTTGAAAGTGCATTAAGGTAACGTCATTTTTGTAGACCTTAACCTTATAAGTTATAACCGACCCCCTGTAATCGGACTGCACTATTGTTTTTTGGCTCATCATAAAATAGCCCATATGGTCCAGACCAATTTGCTGTAATTTGTAACATCTTAAAATAGAACCTGAAAGTAATCCATATAGTACCCTAAAAGTTAACATTTGTCTATTTTGCAAGGTGCAGTGCGACTAAGTTCAATCCATGATATCCTGTTGTTAGCACCCAATTTGTTATTCAATTTTTGTTTTCGGTGAATTTAGGGATTCAACTCAAAATAATACCTTTTAAGTTTCATTCTACTCATACATGATCTTCATAACTTTTAAGTCCATGATTTGATTTAAGTAAAGCATTGATAATTGTCTGACAGTAGAATAATGGCATTGTGCGCTACAGAAAAAATTAACTTGCTGAGGACTGCTTCTTCTCCCATTGAGCAGGGGTGAAAGACTTTTGAGAAAATGCATGTAATAGTGCTATTTCTTCCTTTAGTGCTTCGTTCACTATTCGATGTTTCTCGAGCGTTTTCTTCCCTTCAAAAATGGACTAAAATAAATAACGAATACAAATTCGTTATAATAATCTTTAAAATCACGTACCGATACTATTATAACTTGATACGATGTTCCACATGTGCCCAGGTCATCAACTTCGACATGGGTAACAGGATTGAATTTTTCCATTATTGCAGTTCGCATGTCATCTTAATAAAATAATTCAGATCTCAGGGGAAGGACTTTTTGATAACCCGTAGGGGGAANTAGTTAGTCTTAATTGCTAGTATACAGTACGAACAACTTCATTTCAACTAAAAAAATCTAGAAAATTTGGACTTTTCTGGACATCGATCACACCCGAAATAACAGCAATCACTCCGACAATTTATTAATATAAAGTGGTATAGAACATATTTTTATTATTTAATTTGAACATTATACTACGTGATAAGGTCCATAGCTATGATAAAAACATGTGTTGTCAAAAAAACTACCAGCTTTAAACTAAAAAATGTCAGTTTTTATGACAAAATCGATTTTTTTTTTCTCTTAGCGTCTGCAGTTAGGTACACTTTTCTTCAGTTCTCTGAAAGGTATTAGTTTGTTTTTTTTTCGGGATAATATAGCTGATTTCCTTGCGCATTAACCCACAGAGCTTTTTTTGGATAAATCAAGATATATCTTGATTTTGTCATTAAATTTCAACTTCATCAAATATCATGATTTTTCCTTTTTCAGCATATCTTCGGTTCTAGATCTTTAAATCAAAAAAGCTCTGTGCAAAAAATTCTATTCAAATTTGGGACCTTTTACAAAAAAAGCAAATCCATAGCACGAGGTTTAGTATGATTTTTATGTACCTAAAATTTTGAGTTTCGCCAAGTTCACCGCGTTTTCCAAGTTCAACGACAACAATTATGGTGCCGAAAGTTGCACCATTGCATGCAGTGAACTTTCCACTAATCAATAGAAAAACTCATTGTAGAGCTGTAGGTTTCTGAACGTTTCTGAGAGCGTTTTTCTACAACGTTGACTTTGTAAACAACTCCTATGACCGGTCCTTAATACTCATTTATATTTACGCAGTTGGTATATTTAAGGTGAAGTACTGAAATGGGGACAGATTTTTTTAACACGGATTTTTTAACAACGCTTATTATTTTTCTAACACGCTTATTTTAACACGGAAAGCTTTTACAATATTTATTTTTGAACACGATTGATTTTTTAACATCAATATCAATAAAAATGTCAGAAAAATTCCGTGTTAAAAAAATTTCTTCCACTGAAATGTGAGTGCTTAAAGTACTAACCAGCCGTGATTTCTGTTTTGACTGCACCGCAGGATTTTGTTGCACAAGACTCACTCATCTAGAAAGATAAACAAAATCAATGACAAAATTATATTGACACTATGTTGAACATTGATGGTCCAGTTAATAATAATAATATTGGGACGAGATCTATTTTGGTGAAAAGTTCGATATAGTCTATATCATATACATAACGTATTTCGTTATTTTTCGAAGAATACTGTGGTGAATTTGTTTGCCCCTTGGATGCTTGAATAAGTAGTAAAACTCATACAATTTTGCTCACGCAAACGCCTAACTTTTGAATATGCAAGTATAGTTGTAAAACATGCATAATGTATAAAGTAAAATCTACGGACAAATGAAACTGTTTTTTTTCAAAAGCAATAGTATGCGTTCTTGACCCCTTTAAAGATATATGGTTTATAACTGAAGATCTTTCGCCTGCAAAACATGATTTTTACCCTAGAGGGAACCTTTTAAGAAACAGCACATGTTATGTAATAGTTCGGTTACCGAACTTCGGTAATAGTTAACCAAAAGAACCAAGTCCCAATAAACTTGCACATTCCACATTTTTGAATAAAATATTAATCTAAAGGATGAAGAGCAATTTTTTTTTAAAGAGTGATAACATAAAATACTATTTTTATTTCGAGCCCCAACCGAGCCATCCACCAATTCCACCAATGATGCCTTTTGATTCGACTTTTTTCTTTTCCACTTTGTGATCCAATGATGGGAATTCCACAACTTAAAAAAATTATTGTTTTCTCCATACTATAGTACAAGTCAAATGCCTACAGGGCGTCAGGGCTTGGCAAAACCAGGCATTTTCATTGGCTTGTCTTTTTACCCTTTTACAAAAACTTGGCTTGTTTTTTTGTTCGTTTCACAAATTGGCTTTCAAAAAGTCAACAAGTTGTTCGTTCGATTTATTATAGATAGTGAATAGACAAACTGATCATTTATGAAAGTCAATATTCCTTTAAAAATGTATCAAGTGTAAAATGTTGCCTACCTTTGTCGCCAGCAATGTCGAAAAGCGTCGGTTTGGCCGGAATTGGCATCAACATAGGCGGAAATTCAATTGTTCCAAACGTAGCGCCAAAATCCGTGAGCTTTGCAAATAAGACTTCTTTTTCAAGACCGCTTTCTGAAATAGTTATAATTTAACACCGATTACGAATATCACTTTGAAAAGACATGCTTCTAAATGAGGTACAAATGCATTAGAATTCTAAGGAACAAAGATGTACAAGAATACTTTTCACCTCACATAAAAGTCGAAAAGAAATGATTTTATACAATCTAGAAATTTCAATATAATAATGTTCGACCTAACAATCGAAATCATTTGGCGTACTGAATCCAAAAATAGTATTTTTTTAAATGCGTAAAACGTAATTTTACTCTTTATGACCCCCAAAATGAGTAAAATTATAAGTTTCTCGTATGAGACCAGAATAAATATGACCGCTCAAAAAGAGTCAAACATGTTCAACGTCCTATTTCAGGTCCATCGGGGACAATTTGACAAAAAATTATCAAGGTCTAATTTTACAAAAAATCCTTGTGATCATGCATCCAACAAAAGTTTAAAAAGACATGATTTAAAAAAAAAAATTCCCCAAAAAGAATGCTTCTCAAACAACTGACTTGACCTTATAACGGTCCAAATGGCTGACCTTATAACCAACCCCCTGTACACTATTCGAAATAAGTTCGCAAAATGTTTCCTTTTGATAGGTCAATCATTCTCATACCACGAACGTGAAATTTGACACTTAGGACGTATCATATTAGATGTCGGAGGGCCCAACGTTTATTATTACCTTTTGTGGTCTGTGTNAACAAAAGTTTAAAAAGACATGATTTAAAAAAAAATTCCCCAAAAAGAATGCTTCTCAAACAACTGACTTGACCTTATAACGGTCCAAATGGCTGACCTTATAACCAACCCCCTGTACACTATTCGCAAAATGCTTCCTTTTGATAGGTTAATCATTCTCATACCACGAACGTGAAATTTGACACTTAGGACGTATCATATTAGATGTCGGAGGGCCCAATGTTTATTATTACCTTTTGTGGTCTGTGTTGCTTGTGGAAGCAAAATAGCAGCTTGAATCGTCGCGGCATTTGATTGGATAAGCTGAGAAAGTTGCGCTTTAAGTTTAATTGAAATCTCTTTATCGGGCTTCGATTCGGCAATCAGAGTTTTTGACCGAAGAATAAGAGCGCCGGCTTCCTTAAACTTTCGATGTTCTTGAGCCTGTTTCGATTGATAAAAGCGACATGCGCCAACATAAACGAGTTTTTCCTTTTCGAGCTCATCGGCAAGGTCGCTATGGCTTGCTTCGTTACATTTCTTGATAAATTCCTAAAAAATGTTTTTTTATAAGCGCTTGCAAACAAAACTCCTGGTACAGTGTATTTTTTTTACACCTGTAATCCATTCCTGGGGGTCTGGTTATAAGGTCAAGCCCGAAAAAAATGACTTGACCTTATTAACATTTAATGTTTTTTTAATATATGATTTTCCCCAAAAAATTATGGTCTTAACTCTAAAAAATGTTTTAAAAGACAAGTGTCTTATACGATTTTTTCCCAAAACACAAACTTCAAAAAAAAAAATTGACTTGACCTTAGTGCAAGAAAAAAATGACATGACCTTAGTACATAAAGGATGACTTAACCTTATAACGGTCAAACCTTGTGACCTTATAACTAGACAGGGGGTCTTTTAGGAGTTTTTTACCACGATTTTATAGCATGGGTTTTTAACAAGAATTTTTATCTTTGTATAACACACGCTTTTGGACTCGATATTTTTAACGAAAATTACAACGTTTTTATCAGATATTTTCTCAAATGAGAAACTGAATATTTAACATACCGCAATATATTGGACCATTTGTTCGTAAATGCGCGAGAGTTCATTAAATTTCGTGGCTTGTCCAGCGATAATCATATAGCGACCGAGCGTAGTTTCAAGTTTGAGGCTGCTCAAATAGATGAAGAGATCGCTTTGTGGCGCGACACCTTTCTCCATTGCGGCGCGGTGATTGGCGTCCAATCGAAGCTCATTTTTAACCAATTCAATGGCCTCCCCGCAATCCATCATCATCTCGGCGTACTTATCCAGTTTTTCGTCAGTCGTCTCTAGTTTAATTATATCTTCCTCAAATTGACTGATCATGGTTTTATTTGAAAAAACACCGATAATATGATAATCGTAACNTTAACACGAATTTATAGCATGAGTTTTTAACAAGAATTTTTTTAACGATTAATTAAAAACTAACCAATTAAAACGTTAGTTTTGTAGAGCACACGCTTTTGTGAATATATTCTCGATATTCAGACATTTTCTCAAATAGGAAACTGAATATTTAACATACCGCAATATATTGGACCATTTGTTCGTAAATGCGCGAGAGTTCATTAAATTTCGTGGCTTGTCCAGCGATAATCATATAGCGACCGAGCGTAGTTTCAAGTTTGAGGCTGCTCAAGTAGATAAAGAGGTCGCTTTGTGGCGCAACACCTTTCTCCATTGCGGCGCGGTGATTGGCGTCCAATCGGAGCTCATTTTTAACCAATTCAATGGCCTCCCCGCAATCCATCATCATCTCGGCGTACTTATCCAGTTTTTCGTCAGTCGTCTCTAGTTTAATTATATCTTCCTCAAATTGACTGATCATGGTTTTATTTGAAAAAACACCGATAATATGATAATCGTAACTTTAATATGATTTTTAAAGAAAAAAAAATATTAGCAAACAAAAACTTGTTCTTCAGAAACAAGTAACCGTAATTTTTTCTACAGGCGAGTGTGAGGTCTTCATTAAAAAAAACCTAAAAAGACATGGTTTTAAAAATTTTCCCCCAAAAAACATGATACTCAAAAAACTGACTAGACCGTAGTGCCTGAAAAAACTGACTTGACCTTTAAGTTATAACGGCACAAATGACTGACCTTATAACCAAGCCCCTGTAACTATATCTATAAGGGGAATGAACCGTTATGAAATAAATACTTACTTTAATATCAAATTTAAGAAATTGTGATTATTAAAAAGAGATGCTTATAATTTATATTTATACATCTTCGACCATTTATCAAAAAAAAAAATAAAACCGGTTCGTGGCGAAAGTTGAGGAGAAAGACTCGTACGGTTTCATTTCGAATGGCGATTCGTTTCCCACGCCATTCCGTAACATTCAAATTTTCGGCCTCTTCGATCTTCAGTTTGGCCAAATGGTCAGACAGCTTGCCTTCGATAAGCGAGTTTCCTTTGCTAGTTCAAAAATTAGCAGACCCCAAAGATACCCCTTTTACAAATGATAGAAAATACTAAATATTATTTCCTTTTCTACTCAAGCTAGTAAATTATTTTCTGTTTTTGACGTATGCTAATTTTAAAACGACCTTTTGTTTTGTTTCCTTTTTGGACGAAATCGGCCATGCCCGAATCGCCACTTTCACCCAGATTATACTGACAGTATCGGAGCGATGGTTCCAATTCCTGCGCAAACTCCGAATAAATATCGGCCTCATCGGCGGGTAGGGTTTGAGCGAGACTCGTGTAAATCGTTTGTGTTGCCTTGAATTTACTGTAACACTCAGACCACTCGGTGCCCTTCTCGAAGAGAAAGTTGGCAATAATGTAGGAGCAGTAGGCCTGTATGGGATATAACCAAATATATAGGATATAAGGTCCTTTTAGTCACCGATCATGAAATCGAAGCTCATTAATTAAGGCTAATCAAAAATGTGTCGTGTCATAAACCATTTAATTTGGCAAGAAAAGACTGGTAAAAGACTACAGGCGGGGTCTAAAATGTCTAAAAAAAAACTCACGTGACCTTAGTGCGAAAAACTAGCTTGACCTTATAACTTATAAGTTGGTTTATCGTTCCTGAGCTTCGAGAGTGGTTCGCGCATCACAGCTGCTCGATATGTTCTTTAGAAGTTCCTGCAATTCCTGTGCTTTTTTGCACGCTTTGCGTAACTTATTGCGCATATGGTGTCGCTTGCGAGGCTGATCGGACTGCTTGAGTTCCATCGCAAACGCCCAGTCGTGCTCAATCGACATGATCATCAAAACAATAAACATTGAATTGTTCTTCGCCTCCTCGTCAGTCACTTTTCGAGGCACAACTTTTCGCCGTTCACCTAGGGAAAATTACAGGAGGAGTTGGTTATAAGGTCAAAGTATAAAAAACTGACTTGACATTACTTTTAAAACCGTCTCACGAAAAATGTCGTCAAAACGTTACAAAAAGTTTTTCTTTCAAAGTAATTTTACAAGACTTTATTCAAGACTTTAGTCTTTTCCAAGTTATGACCTTAATTAATTAATTTCTACCAAAAATTGTGCACATTTTTTTGCAACACTCACCAAGTCGGAAATTTAGAAATTTTCGAATTCGCCGCGAACGATTGGTGCAGTATCGGCGATATCGTTGATAATCCCTGTGACGTAATCCATGCTCCAATTGACATGCTACAACGTATTTTATTATATCAAAATGTTTACAAATTACTATAAATTATAGTCTATAATACTTTTGGACCAAATTTTTTTTTCTACCATAAGATGTATTTCTATTTCATTCGCTACGTTATCTTGTCGATTTTTTCGCGAAAGTTACAAGATAACAGCGCAGGGGGTGTAAACTATGGGGTTACTTATAAACCGAGGTAGAGTCTAACAGATCTTAAATCAAATACTTATGTTAGGCCTTTCTGCAGAGAAAACCATCTAAAAATGAGTTAAAAATTCATTTCTCGCCAGTTTATGATCTGACACACATGGTACCAGGTAGTAGAGTAAAACAGATTAGAATACTACAGTGCAAACAGATATATTGAACCGGACAAAATTCAAGGCCTTTTAAGCCCACTGAAATCGATACATGAGTAATATAGTTGACTTACTTTTAACCATTTTAAGTATAGGGACATTATTCAAGACTTCCTCCTCTGGAACGTCTTCCTCGTCTTGAACATCGACGACAGGATCTTCCACAACGTCGACGGCCGCTTCCCCTTCAGTCATGTCTGAATTCAGATAAAATGTAGAAACTTAGTTTAAACTTTTCAATATTCAGTGAGTTTCAAAAAAATAAAATTAAAATACAAACGTGGCAACTGCCTGACTATACTAAATGTATATTATATAAGGCCCGAAAGTCAGGGCTACTTTCCTGATTTTCAAAAGTGCAAAAAAGGTGCCATTAGTTTGAGAAAGTGGTTTATGTTTCCCTTCACCAACTTTAAATACAGTCAGGGGTCTCTAGATGTACATCTCTCTCTAAATGTGCGTATTTTTACAAAATCTTGTAAATACCTCTAGATGTGCACCTATTTTCAGACCAATTTTTTCCAACTGTACCTCTAGATGTGCACTTTTTAGGTTTTATACTTTTTTGTATTTGTGTTCATAAACAGATTACAAATTTACATATTTTATGTTTTGTGCCCAAAAGGACGTACTGAAATTGTATTGTGGTGATTTTTTATGAATACTTTTGTATAGAAAATATATATTAAAACATGCTAATTTTTGTAAGATGTGCATATCCTTCTAGATGTTCACGTTTTTTGGAAATCGAAAATGTACATCTAGAGACCCCTGACTGTATTTTATCGGTTTTATGTTTTTTATAACAAATTCAAACTCGAAATAACCATATTATATTTCACCGATATTTACATTATCAGACAAATTGAGTGGCTACCTTTTCAGACTTCCACACAAAAAAATAAGTATTGAAAAACCTCTCATTGTGCGCTATTTTTTGGAGTGTCTCATTGGAATCCAAAGTTTGGATGTTCACGTTTTCTGTAAGTCAAAATGCACGTCCAGGGACCCCTGAAATTCAGGGCCCGAATGTACATTGAAAAAACTGACTTGGCCTCAAGCAGACCAAATCCACGATTTTGACTCGGTTTCAAAAACTTCCAAAAAGCCAATAGCATCGGCGATAGGTTGTAGTTGTTGCAGTTTAAAATCGAATATCTGGTTAGAATATATTTGTTTATTTAATCCATGATACAAACTCTGATAGTATAAGCAACAGTGTCGATAGTCTTTAAATTTAGGAATATATATAATACCAGCTGTCCGCGGTTAATAGTCGGTAATCATTCAACTGCCAAAGTTTATTCTTTTAATAAATCGGTTAACCATGGCAACCTATTTATATCGAACAACCGGTTTACATTAGGTTGGGTACTTGTATAAACATGTATATAGTTGATAAAGAGACGAACTAACACTTTCGTTTACCACTAATCAACGAACTCAACTACACAGGTTGCGCCGTTAACAGGCATATTTGTCGCCAACAGGCAGGTTTTTGGCCAAAATTTTTACTTTAAGCAGGTATCTTTCGTCTATGCATTGAGTCGTTAACGAGCTGGTTTGCCATTAACAGGCAGGTTTTTGAATATTTTAGGCTGCCTGTTAACGGCGCACCCGGTGTATTACATTGTTTCCTTACCAACTTATACTAGACGATGGCGCTAGGTAAATTATATTATATAATTTTTATATGTACTTTTTTCACATTATTTACATGGTGAAAAAACTGCATATACTTTGAAGGAATTTGCGTTATGTGAAGATAAGCATGAAGAAGTGTGAAGATTAATGAAAATTGATCATTCGGTAAATTTCCTAAAAACGGAAATTAACTTTGTCACTTAAAGGCCTAAACGCCTGTTTTCAAAATATGAACACAATAATTAAGTGAATAAATAAAACAAGTTGGTATGTAACATACCGTATGTTTATAGGTCAATGTCAAAAGATGACGTGACCTTCATGCATTTTTACTAAACCATTACTAAGAGCCTATTAGTAATAATCGTGTTAATTGGCAAGAATTCCATATAGGTTATGCTAAATACTAATACAGGTCTCCCTGTGCCTAGATGTCAATATTATGTAGTTTTATAGGTATGCAAATAATAAGACCGAAGTTAGTTTTTTTAGGTTTATCTGTTGATTTATTACATATGTAAGTATACTTATCAATTTATTACTTAATTATTATTTAATTAATAAATATCTATAAAAATTAATACTTTTACATTAAGATTTTGAAAGTTCCCTTTTCTTGAACTCCTGTATTCAACGTTGTTCATTTTGAACTTTATATCATTTCCACCGATCCCTAATAATTGTAGCAAGAAAAAAATAAACAGCAAATGTGAAGAAAATGGTAACGACCGATTCCGGCTATAGCAGTTTTTGAAAGTTTTGGGTGATTCGGTATTTAGGACAGCAATTGTATGTGGATTTAATTATTATTCGAGCTTTAGTCGTCGTTTGACCGAACTATTTTCGGCATTTGAGTTTCGTCTTTTTCGATATTGTTCCGGTTTGAGTGGCGTGGTGGCTCCAATTCCTATTTCGGGAATCATTAAACATTCTACACAAAAATAACCAATGTTCACAACTTTAAAATAAAAATTCAATTGAAGCATTTCGTAGATAGACTAATTGAAGAATCTAGTGGACAATATAAAGAACAGTCTAGTATTAAAGCAGCTATCTAGTATACATGGGGTCTCATATTAAGGGACACCTAAATTAAGGAAAGTAAGCCTAAGTCAGACTCCCCAGAGTCTTATAGGTACCGTATGTTACATACGGTATGTATTTGGTATAAAGGGGAATTCGACGAAAAATTTCCTTATATCATATAAGTTATATGGGAAAATAAGAATATTTTTTCCTTATTAGCAATATTTTGATCGATTTCTCCATTACACAAAATATGCAGTTTGTCTTTTTAACAGTGGGGGTTTTCAGTTTCTTGTGGTTATTTTTCCCTAACTTAGCCGCGTCACATTTCAGGCAAACAATTTCAGTTACAAGTAAGGTCAATAAAATGCTGTACTTTCCGTCTTGTTTGAGATTGAAAACCTGTGAGATTACAAGAAATGCAATATATTTATATCTCGCAGTGGGTTAGGCTTTGTACGCTTATCCGTGAACTTTCTTAAGGCGACTAAAGAACAGTTTTTTTTTTGCAAAAATATGACCCACATATTAGCTTTAAAAATACAAAGAATATTTCGTCTGGTATCAAACAAATACCTCGTCAAAGTTCGCATATTTGGGCCGTGTAAATTACAGCGGACCGCAGCCAGAAGTCAAATTTGAATAAGGAAGTTGAACGCAAGCGATCTATTTTTGTTTTATGTAGAGAAATAGCCTATTTCGAGTAGATTTAATTAAGTGTAAAAATGGAAATTTTTCAGATTTCAACAATTTTTGATCAATTTCTGACATGTCGCTGATTCATGTCGAAATCTAAAAAAAAAATCTATTTTGAAACCCAAGGAAACATGTTTCTCTACCACAGACTGTATGTGACATACAAAAAAATTAGGTTTGTACCTACAAAAGCCAAGACTGGAGAGCTGAAGCGAGTCCAGGGTTAAGAAACAACCAGGGAAATGAATAGAGATGACTATCTACATGGAGTGATTAGAACACGCGTCAAAAACCCTTATAAGGTTATAATTTATAACCTTTCCTATTACTTATACCGTATAATGATCTAAAATAATTGTCATCCAAAAACTTTCAAAATATAATTTTTGAATCAAACGGCATTCCCAATATAAAATCGTCCTATACAGAGATTACTTCTACTAATTCCCTTACATACAAAACGTCTAAATTAAGACAAGGCTAGTTAAGACCTCTAAAGATTGAAAATACACCACCTGATAGGTTATCTTACCTTTATAAACGCTACAAAAACGGTAAAATAAGCTAAATTTGGTACGATAACCCGTCAACTGACGCACTTGTGTTTCGTTAAATAATTGGAAACATCTAAAAGTATTGGTCCAAAAAGTGGTAAGATAACCTAATCCTGGTAAAATAACCTGTCAGGGAGTGTAAATATATTTGAATTTTTATGAAATGTCTATCGGTTCTGTAGAAAGCGGTCAATTCAATGAAAAAAATGTCATCTGGGCGCAATTGAGCGCTTTTATAAATGAGCGGGCGTCAGTTATGGAATTGTTTTTGACAAGTAAGCTAATTAGAGCGGCGAATATTATAAGCTAAAGATCGTATTGGTAATCCATATTTTAAACTTATATTTATTTTAATTTACGTCATTTAAGGTGTTCGATATCTATCGACCTATAGAATTAAAAATTTGATTTATATTTTTACTTATAAATGTCTGGTATTGTGACATAGCTTGAAGGTTTCTAAATCGGTTAGTGATACCAATTGCAAAAAAACATACAAATACATCGTATCAAAATAAAGATTTCGAATATTTTAAATCATTGAAGAAAGGTACATATGTACTATAGTTGTCTATAAAAAATCCCAAAGCAATAAATATAGCATAATTTGTTATATCGCGTTAACGTACATAGACTATGTAACATATGGGTTACGGTGAACATCAGTCAAGCTAGCCCAATGAGCTAGTTTTATTTAAAATGATTCCTTGAGAAGTGCATCGCGTTGCGTATTCCTTTTCTTGGCAAAAATCGTAAAAAGCTTTTTTCGTTTCGTTCTCGGCGGCGGCGTTCTTCAGGTATAGGCGGATTCCCTTCTCCGTGTAACTCGCCGGCGCCGTAGATTGAACGTCTGTGATAGTGATTTTAGCTGGCAAGAAAATTTGGGGAAAAACCGAAAATCAATTTAGTAACTAGGATCCTAGGGCTTAAATAACACAAATCGGGGTAAGACTAGTTGTTATTGGATATCTACAATACATAATTTTATTTTATTGATTTTTAACGATATTTGAGAGTCTCAAATTGAGACCTCTAAATGTCAATTTTGTAAATAATTTTATAAAAAACGATCATCCAACTTAATTAAAAAAAGTAAGATATATAAGTAGTGTATATATTGGTTGTTTTACCTGTACCGTTTATCGCGTACCTAGGTTTTAATTGTGCATGCAGGACCTTATATGGCGTACCACCACATATTATAATTTTAGGCGCAATTTTGTGATGAGCGCGATAAAACGCTTTTANCATTAAACATTCTACACGAAAATAACCAATGTTCACAACTTTCAAATAAAAATTCAATTGAAGCATTTCGTAGATAGACTAATTGAAGAATCTAGTGGACAATATAAAGAACAGTCTAGTATTAAAGCAGCTATCTAGTATACATGGGGTCTCATATTAAGGGACACCTAAATTAAGGAAAGTAAGCCTAAGTCTGGCTAAGTCGGGGGAGTGTTTTAACGGTACCGTATGTATTTGGTTAAAAGGGGAATTCGACGAAAAATGTCCTTATATGGGAAAATAAGAATATTTTTTCCTTATTACTAATAAGTTATTAGGAATTTTTTGATCGATTTCTCCATTACACCAAATACAGGGTCAGTTACTGTGGTTACTGTGGTTATTTTCCCTAATTTAGCCGCGTCACATTTAAGGCAAAGGGAAATGGTAATTTCACTTACAAGTAAGGTCAATAAAATGCTGTACTTTCCGTCTAGTATGAGATTGAAAACCTGTGAGATTACAAGAAATGCAATATATCTCGCAGTGGGTTACGCTTTGTACGCTTATCCGTGAACTTTCTTAAGGCGACTAAAGAACAGTTTTTTTTTTTGCAAAAATATGACCCAAATATTAGCTTTAAAAATACAAAGAATATTTCGTCCGGTATCAAACAAATACCACGTCTAAGATGGCGAATTTGGTCGGTGTAAATTACAGCGGACCGCAGCCAGAAGTCAAATTTGAATAAGGAAGTTGAACGCAAGCGATCTATTTTTGTTTAATGTAGAGAAATACAGTTGATCACCAAACGAGTTGACACCTAACGAGTTGACAGTTTTTGGGCGTTTTTTCGGCAAAAATAGGCAAAAAAGGGGCAAAAGTGACCTAACGAGTTGACAAAATCAAACGAGTTGACAGTTTTTGACGAAAAAATCGGAAACGAAAGTGTCAACTCGTTTGGTGATCAACTGTAACCTATTTCAAGTAGGTTTAATTTTAATTACACTTGAGTGTAAAAATAGAAAATTTTTAGATTTCAACTCGGCAGATCCGGCGAATGTACTTACAATTTTTGATCAATTTCTGACACTGATTCATGTCGAAATCTAAAAAAAATTCTATTTTGAAAGGAAACATGTTTCTCTACCACAGACTGTATGTGACATACACAAAAAAAAATTTAGGTGTGTACCTACAAAAGCCAGGGCTGGAGACCTCAAGCGAGTCCAGGGTTAAGAAACAAAGTGACCAGTGCCAATTACAGGGGTGTTGGTTATAAGGTCAAGGTCAAAAAAACTGACTTGACCTTAAATGCATTTTTAAAAACTGACTTAACCTTATAACCAACCACTTTTTTTTAAGGTTTTTTAAATTTTTTTTAACATGAACATTTTTATGAAATGTCTACCGGTTCTGTAGAAAGCGGTCAATTCAATGAAAAAATGTCATATGGGCGCAATTGAGCACTTTTATAAATGAGCGGGCGTCAGTTATGGAATTGTTTTCGGCAAGTAAGCTAATTAGAGCGGCGAATATTATAAGCCAAAGATCGTATTGGTAATCCATATTTTAAACTTACATTTATTTTAATTTACAATATTTAAGGTGTTCGATATCTATCGAACTATAGAATTAAAAATTTGATTTATATTTTTACTTATCGTATCAAAATAAAGATTTCGAATATTTTAAATCATTGAAGAAAGGTACATAGGTGTCTATAGAAAATCCCAAAGCAATAGATATAACATAATTTGTTATATCGCGTTCACGTACATAGACTATGTAATATAGTCTTAAAGATGGGTTCCGGTGAACATCAGTGAAGCTAGCCCAATGAGCTAGTTTTATTTAAAATGATTCCTTGAGAAGTGCAGCGCGTTGCGTATTCCTTTTCTTGGCAAAAATCGTAAAAAGCTTTTTTCGTTTCGTTCTCGGCGGCGGGGTTCTTTAGGTACAGGCGGATTCCCTTCTCCGTGTAACTCGCCGGCGCCGTAGATTGAACGTCTGTGATAGTGATTTTAGCTGGCAAGAAAATTTGGAGAAAAAACCAAAAATCAATTTAGTAACTAGGCTCCTAGGGCTTAAATAACACAAATCGGGGTAAGACTAGTTGTTATTGGATATCTACAATACATAATTTTCTTTTTTGATTTTTAACGATATTTGAGAGTCTCAAATTGAGACCTCTAAATGTCAATTTTGTAAATAATTTTTATAAAAAAAAAGATCAGCTAAAAAACGATCAGCTAAAAACGCTACCTTTGGCCGTTTTGTTTAACCATTGACCGCCGGATTTTGAGTGAAATGGCACCATTCGCACGGGTTCCTGCTCCTTCATGCCCCAATCAAAACTTGGCCCGGCATTCCAGACCAAATCGTCAGCAGTGATTCGAATAGTTGATCCATTTTGATCCAGATAAGTATTCGCTAATTCAAGAATTTTCTTCGAAATTTCTGAGTTGGCTGACTGAACATCGGACAAAAAGATGTCGCGAATCTTAAAATCATTTTCAGAAATTGAAGACATAGACCGGTTGGTTATAAGGTCAAGGTCTAATAAAACTGACTTGACCTTAATGCAGTTTGAAAAAACTGACTTGACCTTATAAGTTATAGGCTATATTATAAGTTATAAGCATCTGAAAAAAATTCGAGCACTAAAATTGTTTTCACCATGAGGTGAAAGCCTTTAAGGGCTTAGCCATGAGCCACTAAAGTGTTGGGAAAATAAGTTCAAAAAGACATGATTTTATAGAAAAAAGTGCAAAAACACATGATTTCTATAGAAAAAATATGCCAACCCCCCTGTAGTTTTATCATCAAACTTGATGAATCAAAAATGGACCTTTTTATTAAAATCGCAGACCTTATAGATAACTTCATTATTGGAAGCCAGGAAACAATATATTGTCCCTGACTAAAAAACGTTACGATTTGTGATTCAACAATTTTCGAGTTACGGACTGTAATAACATGCCAGTAGATCCAGTACATAGAGTATGTACCGTATGGGGACTCTCAGAATGTGAGGCTTTGAGCAATTTTCCTATGATTTGTAAGGCTATTCTGACGTCACCCTCACACTCTGAGCGTCCCCATACGGTAAATAAATACCTTGAAGCTTTCTTGATTGAATTTAGCATGTCCCACATTTGACCAAATACGACCAGCCTGTATCTGCTGAAGTATTTGTTGCGCAGCCTTCAATTTCATACAATGTTCCTCGCTTTTTTTATATGAAAGCAAGGAAATATATTTTATATCATTTTCAGCATTCAAAATTCGTTGATAAAGGTAATCTTCATTTAACTTGCAATACGCTTCCATGTCAAAACAGCATTCATGTAATTTATATTCGCGTCCATTCTTGCCAGGAATTAAAAAGATGTCAGAGACCAAAATAATGGCCTCCTTAATCATCAGCTCCACCCCAACATTATCGGGATGTTGGTAACTGAAACGATAGTTAGTTTTTTATTTAAATTTTTTTAAGTGAATATAATCTAGACTGAGACTATATAGGTATACGTTCAAGTATTTTTGGATTGAAAATGCAGGGGTATCGTATTTGATACCGACGAATCTATTGTAGTCTTTTGGTACAATAATTGGAAATAAATTCAGTCCAAAAGTGTTCAAATAACTGAACTTTATTAAGATAACTGGTTAGGGGTGTAGGTCTCGGATTAATACAAGATTAATTAGTATTCAATCTGCACCGATTTTAATAGTTCTCGAGCAATAGCCAACGAAAAACCAGAGTAAGTTGAGCGCATAAATTACGTAGCCAATCAGAAACGGCCGGCGTCATAAGAAGAACACAACAAAAGACTTAAATAACTCGAACATGCATCATTTGAAAATACGTTATATTACATAACTTATATATTATATAATATAAATTACGATTAATATGTATGTACGATTAATATGATTGTCTTGTTTTTTTTTAGGTAAAATCAGATCACATTTAACACCTTATTCATTTAAGTACGTACATTTCGCGGTGATTCTTTTCACGTTGTTTGAAAATTTCGATGACATCTACATCACACTTATCTCGGACCGAGATCAAACTTCGATTTCCATTTCCTTTCGTGAAGTCTATTCGCATATTTTGAAATATTCGGGTATAGTCTATATTGATATCAGACCCTCGGCAATATTTCAAGTCACGTTTCAAATAATCCAATTTATCCACATCAAGGCCACTTCGCTTATTGGAAACGATTTCGTACAGAAACGCCTTGTGGTGATGTTATTTTAGAAAGTTCAAAATAGTACTTCCCTGAAAAAATGTTTTTCGTATTTATTAAAAAACACGTATTTATTCAAAATACGACTTGCATTTTATCTTATCTACATCGCATCTGTATATATATTAATTCGTACAGGTGGGGACCCCACCGTGGGGTTGTTTAAAGTCAAAAACTGACTTGACCTTACTATATTTAGAAAAAACTGTCGTGACCTTAAAAAATTTCGACCACTAATAAATTTTTGTTCCACCGTAAGACCTTAAGACTAAAGTGCTGGGAAGAAAGTAAAAACAGATATGATTTTATGGAAAATAGGCATAAAAAGACATAATTTCTACAAAAAAATGCTAGATGGTGCGGTATTTATCCAAAAAAAAAAACTGACTTTACCTTAGTGCTAAAGAAAAGTGATTTGACCTTCGGGGTGACCCGAGCATCCGGAATAAATAATTTTGAGCTTTCTAAAATAAAAAACCACCCTTTTCTTGTGGCCTTCCCAGCATTGGCCATTCCGCATTATCATCAATATTTTTCAATTGATCCGGATCAATCAGCTCTTTGACAAACGTGATATCGTTGTCATTTATCCCATAAAAGTTACACATATTCCTGACATTTTCATTGTTTTCATATATGTGGTCAATGATCAGTTTTGAAGCTGTCTCATGTGACCATTTCGTCAAATACTTGTCATCCGTAGGGTGAAGTAAACGCCTTTCCCCGTCAACCTCAACTTCCTTTGATGGAATAAGCACCCCATCCCAAAAATGACTCCATGGCCCGTGTCCAATGTCGTGCAATAAGGCAGCCAATGTGACGCAGATCTTGTCTTTCATCGTTACTTGGCAATTTCCCCAGTTAAAGGCATCATTTTCCTCCAGAGACTCGAGCAAAAGACGTGATAGATGCGCGGTACCAATGCAATGCTGATATCGGTCGCCTAAAATATTCGATATTATTATCGGCACTGTTGCATCATTTGCAGATTTATAAACAAGTAAATACACCCCCTGCGCAGTTATCTTTCCATCAAATTTTTCAAAAAGCGGAAAGATAACTGCACCGTCGGGAAGATAATTGCACAATGTGTAGGCGGTTTGTCTGAAATTTTTGAGTGCGGAAAGATAACTGCACCTACGGGGCCGTTCTAGATGCTTTCAAATNGTTGTAGATAGTGTTCGATGTGGACACTTTTTTGCACTTTTCTCGATGCTTTTGATCCCTGTTGATTTTAAGTTTTTTTTCCGAAATGGAAAATGCACTCCGAGATACTCACGACTGCGTTTATGAGAGTGGTCAATATGAAAACTGGGTTCAAAGCGATCTCTGCAGTCGGTGAGGTCTTCATCCGTGGCAACAAAACACACACAAAAAAAGTTCTATGAAATTTGATCGTCTACCCTAACTCTAATACACCCCCTGCACCGTTATGTTTCCATCAAATTGTTCCAAAAACCCGAAACATAACGGCACCGTCGGGAAACTAACCGCGTAATACGTAGGCGATTTGTCGGAAATTTGTATGTGCGGAAATATTACGGCTCCTACGGGGTCGTTTTTATAAATTATAGACTAATGTTTCACATTTCGAAGCGAAAAATGCGCGAAAGAATTGCCAAACAGAGAAGTAAGAGATAAAATGCCAAAAGAGAAATAAATTTTGCTAATGAAAATACAGTCCCGACCTTCTACTTGAGCACCTTCTAGTTGAGCACGACTGCCTAGTTGAGCACTTTTTCAGGAAATTTTACAAGACTGCCTGGTTGTGCACGTTTTTCAGACCCAAGTTTGATCAAACGACTTTCTACTTGTGCACATTTTTTGGGACGAGGNCAAATTTCTAAGCGCAAAAATGCGCGAATGAGCTTCTAAACAGAGAAATAAGAGATAAAATGCCAAAAGAGAATAAATTTTCTCAAAAAAGGTCATTATTTCACTATGTGACGAAATGCCAAAGGCTTCGAACGTGTAATATAGAACAAGCTTGCTCATTAAAAAATTATTGTAATATAACGACGTAATGCAATAATCCGGGAATTTTTTTTGTTTTTGCTAAAAAAATGAAAAATAACGGGAAAAACGAGAGACGGCCACTTTACGGTATGACAATGTATTGTCAAAATTTTCTCGAACAGTCCGTTATCTTACAATTTAAAAAAAATCTGGCGTTTTCCAGCAAAATCGCCAACGTACTACGCCGTTATTTTACAATTTTTCTTCAACTTTCACTTTTTTTTAGTAAATTACCCGAAAAATATTTCGGGCGGAAAGATAACTGCGTAGTGTGTAGGCGGATTAACTGGAAAAATTTTCCCGAAAAAGCGGAAAGATAACTGCACCGACGGGGCTGAGCGGGAAGATAACTGCCGGAAAGATAACTGCGCAGGGGTGTAGTACATCTTAACTGATGTTTTCCGTTAAGTAAAAAAATATGTGCTTACCGGTTCAGAAATATACCAAAAAGTATTTGGCAAACACATTACACCACCTCATGCGTTAAGGCAACGGTTAAGCGATAACGCAACGCTTTTTTTTGCTCCCAACTTTTTTGTCTTAACGCAACGGTTTTGTTCGACACTTTTAATCAGTAAAAAGTACTAGTATCATCTAAAAAGTTGCTTATTCTTCATGTTTTAAATAAACATTAAAAATCAAATAGAAAAATCTGGCTAAAAAGCGTACAATTAAGAATAGAATATTAAGTAATAGAGTTGCGTAAAATGAAGCAGCTTTAAATTGTAGATTCCAATAACTTCAGGTGATAAATATCGAGAACACGACAAAAGTTTTAGTGGGTTTTTTTAGTTCACCTTGTTTTAACGCAACACCGCCAGACGTTGACGCAAGGGACCAGGCGCAAAAATTCATTGAAATTTGTCTTTAAAAATTTTTTTTTGTAAAGGTTTTCCGAAAAACGTTTTCTGCAAAAAAACTGCCGTGCCCAAATGATTTGATTACGTGTTTACCTTTAGCTCCGTTGTAAACATTGGAGCAAGCGCCCAATTGCTTAATAAAGCGCAGTCGGGTGAATTCGGTCGTCTGGCAGAAGGCATTGAGCAACGGGTGTAGTTTAATGGTGCCATATATGTTGTCACAAATATCAACATCGGGCGGTGTCTGGTCCTGGGAACATACCAGTTTATATACCTTTGATCGGTCAGACAAGCTAAATTCTTTTTTCATCTGATCGACATTGCTCAATAATTCGATAAATCCTCGTCCATTTAAATCTAAATTACATAAATATAAATCTAGATTATAAGAATTCAAAAANCGTGTATTTATTTGGCAAAAAAATTAAAAAAAAACAATACGATACGGCATGTGGTATTTCTCCAAGACTATTTATATTTTCAGTTTTTATTTTAAATATTTGAAGTAGATATGAACTTTTCGCTTTGGTCACCGTTAGAGAAGGATCGGATTGCGACCATTCCGACAAAAGGAAACTTCACGCCGACAATATTCACCCAACATTCCCGGTTCCCAACAAACATAGAGGCTATTTATCCGAGAAAAGAATCATATAGATTCAGCATATTACGAGAAAGGGAATTTATTAACAATATTAGAGTGAATTTATGATGTATTTTAAGGAGGGGTCAGTCGATTTGTTTACAAAGTGTGCATTAGGGGAAACCGCTATAAAATCCGTTCTACATAATCGATTGCATTATTTTTTGTGTTGTATTATAAGAACACGGGTTCTACTTCAACAAGGATGTATTTTTATTTTCCTTATTGGAACTACGGAGCGTCCACTAGAACTTGAACTTCGCAAAACC
>SCLG01000395.1:0-12857 GCA_004367875.1 Oikopleura albicans
AATTTTGTCAATTAGCCTCGGCAAATCAAACAAAAAAAATGTACAGGGGTTGTAAGGGCGAACCAAAAAATTGACTGGATCTTAATGCCCTTTAAAAAATGACTTGATCTTATAAGCATTTGAAAAAATCCGAAAGCTAAATTTATCTTTCCATCATAAGAGTTTACTACTGGGGAAAAATTTCAAAAACATATGATTTTAAGAAAAAAAAAAACAGTAAAAAGACATGATTTTTATTGAATAATATCAAAAAATGTGAAGTCTTCGTCCAGAAAAAGAATAAAAAAGACATGATTTTAAAGATTTTGTCTCAAAAAGCATTTTTCGGATTTGACCCGAGTCTCAAAAATACCTTATAATGGTGACAACTTGAGACCTTATAAATTTATTTGTTCTTAAATTATAAACGATTCCTGACTGTAAATCCAAAAGTTCATTTCTATTCTCGTCGGGTTCTAGGACTAGTTCAATCTTTACCGGATCCGGCTGTACATTTTGGCATATCTTTAACTCGTCGGCGTCTTTCATTAGCGGATTGGGACAAAAAATCTCCGTGAATAAATTATCTGTTATCATATTCGGTCCGGTCTGGGGAAATTGGTTAAGGTCAATGTTGTCCTCGTGATCATAAAATTGAGACGATGCAAAATCCATTTTTGGAATCGATTAATGTTCTAAAAATATTTACATTCAAATGAAATCTTCGTTCGGCATCGGTTTTCAGTGTGAGAAAGTACTTTCGAGAACTTGTTTCATAAAAAGCCATATTTAGCGGCACGGTCTTTCCGAGAAATTTCACTTTTTTAGAGGATTTTTTTTTCGGATATTGCACGTGTTTCACAGAAAACGTTTATCGGGGCTTAATGAACTTGTGGGCACTGCCGGAAAACGGAGAAAATTTGCCAAAAATGGCCTATAAAATGCTCTCTAGCGCCAAAACTTGTCTCCTTTTTCAACTTTTTTTATTTTACCAACGTAATCTACGCATAAAACTGCATTATATAGATTGCCAAAGAAGTTTATCAACATAAGTATTCTTAAAAAAAAAATCATCCGAAAAAGTGTAAAAAGACATGATTTTCTACAAAAATTTTCTCAGAGACATGATTTTGAATATACCAGTAGACCTTGATCTCAAAAAAGAGCAGAAGACCATATAACGTACCAAACCTCAGACCTTATAGGTTAGCCCGAAATTGAAATGAATTTCATTTTTTTTACATTCCCTCAAATGTACTTTATCACATGTAAACCGCTCGCAANCAAACTAAAAAGGCACTAACCGAAAAAGGAGAAACCTGAAAACAACAACAACAGAAAAAATTGCCCCTAAAATGCTCTCTAGTGCGAAAACGTGTATCCTTTTTCATTTTTTAATTTCATTAACGTTATCTACACCAGAGGTCGGCGTATTCGATTTTTTTTCTTACCCGTCCGAGTTTGTTACCCACGGAAAAACATGGGTAAAAAAGCCGGGTAATACCCGAGCTCAAAAACGAGGTCGGGTAAAAAAGTCGGGTAATACCCGAGCACGGGTAGAACTCGGGTAATACCGGAGCAAAAATGATGCAACCCGTCCGTACCCGACCCGCGGTTACCTAACCCGTGTTACCCGACTTAACCCGAGAAGAAAAAATGGCTACCCGTCGGAGCTCTACCCGTGTCGTTTACGGGTAAACTAGGGTAATACGATATTACTAATACCCGAGCTCGGGTACCCCCTGTATATAATTTGATTTTTTTCTTAAATTTTGTCCGTTTTCCAACAACACCCGGAAAATGGATAAACATTAAAATGAAGAAAATTGTTTTCGTTTTCAGGTTTTTCCGTTTTCGTATTTCTCCATTTTTAGGCGTTGATGGTTGTACTTTGCTCCATACAGTTTTTTGTTAGCTTTTTGACGTCGTCGACTACAGTCCCTACTTCCGTAACGTCAACGAGTTTTTATAAGTTCCGTTTAAATTTAAACAATATTAATTTCATGACTTATTCAAGTCATCCGAATTGTTTATTTTTGATCTTGACTCGTTGAGCGACCTGTCAACAGATTTTTTGATTCGAAAAAGTTTCCCGGAAGAATTCTAAATCATCTGCTAAAAACCCATCCGGGATGGGCCATCCCTATATTTCCCTTAACTCCCAGGGGGGAAGTGTGTACATATATGGACACGACTTGTTTTTTGTTTGATTTAAGGCCTATTGAGGCGCCGTAGGTCAAAACGAGTATTGCTGACCCCCAGGTCTCAACTTTCCGAGAAAATTACATTGGCGGTATTTTTTTACGTAGCTTGGAGATCTCAAACAGCTCGCTAGTGGCCCTGGTGGTCCAAATCAATTTCTGAATAGTCAGATCGACGTAGTTTGACGAGCTGTACAACTTGGCTTTACGAGTTTTCTTGAATTATTGCGAACAATTGTGATTTTTTTAAGTGTGTTCATATATGCACACACTTCCCCCTACGGGTTATCAATTCACTCCTTCCCCCCGAGGCTTAAAATTCACGACATATTCAATTAAATTTTGAGCTTCCTTAAAAACATGATAGGGTACCTGTGTTATCTGGTTGTCTTCGCCACTGGCGGCAAACACACTCGAATCTTGTGGGCACCATTGAATGGAGGTAATTGGTGCCGAGTGGTGTTTAAACGTTGCCACACTTTTCTTTTGCTGAATTTGCCTCAAATCCCAGACCTTAACAACTCCATCGTCTCCACCAGACACAATAAATGGCTCTTTCTTGTTCCAACTGAAAAAAAAAATTATCGAATTTGACCTTTAACTTATTAAAATATAAACAAACAGGGGTGATTATAATTTATTACGGCCTAGACAACTACACCCCTGCGCTGTTATCTTGTCACCCATTATCTTGCCGTTTTTTCCCGTTTGCTCCGTTATCTTGCGGATTTACTTTGGGCCAAATTTCTAGGAATCACTATATGCTTATGTGTTAAGCACTGCGCTGTTATCTTGCAGATGTCCCCGTTCGCTTCGTTATCTTGCAGAAGTTTTTCATGCAAAAGTTGCAAGATAACGGCGCAAGGGGTGTAACTTGACCTTAAATGCAAATCCAAAAAAACTGACTCGACCATAAATAAGCTAAAAAATGGAAAATCGTGCCTAAACGGGCATGGCCATGGAAGTTAAAAATATCTTGAACCTTATTAAATACACCCCCTAAACAGTTATCTTAACACTTTTTGGATCGAAAAGTATCGTAATTTCCATTTATTTTACCAAACGCCCTACCCAGCTATCTTAACAAAGTTTTAACACTTTTTGAGCAAAACAGTTGTTACGATAACTGGTTAGGTGGTGTAGCTAAAAAATTAATGTTTACCTTATAACATTGACATCCAGTTGATGTGCATCTTCAACAGCAATCATACAGGCTGAATTTGGATTTGCCCTAACGTCCCAAATTCGGACTGATTTGTCGGTTGAACACGATGCAAAAACCGACCCCTCGTTGGGACTCCATTGTATATCCTCGNAACGGCCGTACCAAAACCGCAACATTTTCTTAGTTTCTGCGTCTTTACTGGTCATGCTTAGTATAATACAATTTGTACAAAACATTGTTGAACAAAAATAGTAATATTTACAAATTTTTGGTGTCATAAAGCGATAATTTGCAAATTTTAAGAATAAATGAGTTGTACAGACACATGTTTTTGGATCAATTTTAACATCCAATTTTTATTTATAAACGTTTTTTCCTTTCTATTTTTGCGTTTAAAATTTAGAAGTTGCTCACATTTACAATTGATTATCATTTACGGTAAAAAAAAAACTCTTTAGTGCCAAAACATTTTTTTTCCGCGAGCAAAAACTGGAATCTTGACATCTAGAAAAAAAAACGGAAGAAAAACGCCGTACATTTATGTAACACGTTGAGTACAATGAATTATTTCTATATCTTGCTGAAATGTTGCGCCGTTAAACTTACTTTCAATTTCGCGCGCTTATTGGACGCTGATTTAAATCGTGGCCGCTGATTGGCTGCATAAACCTACGGTTCTCGCGTGAGAACATTAGCAAGATACAGAAATAACCCATGGTACGTGAAAATTTAAGTTTTTTGGTTTATGCAGGCAACCACGTACAGGGTGAGGTAATATAGATGCTAAGCCGTTTTTTGGTGACTTATATACGCTCAGCGCACTCGCGAACCAAAAACGGCTTAGCATCTATATTACCTCACCCTGTAAGTGTGAAGCACAGACAAAAAAAATACGAGTTTAAGCATCAAAAGAACAGCATTTTTTTGTATTGTTTATTTTTAAGTTTGACCTTTATGATAACAGCATAAATTAGGAACATGCTGCTTAGCTCTCAAACCAACAATTATCATCAAAACCATGTTGAGGTTGGTTTTTTTTGTTGCTTGTTGGTTTAATGTAATTTATTTTCTGTTTTATTTATCACTATAACACCACACAATTCGCGTTTTTTTTAATTTACACAAAATATTTGGGTTTTTGGTTGAAAGCCTTTTTTAATCATATGCTGCCTCGGAAATTGTTTCCCTATCAATGGCCAATGCATGTATGAGCATGTTTTTGCCATTTTTTTTTAGTTAATTCGTCCAAATCACAACGGATGTTGCCAATAGCAGCCGCGCAAGTTATTTTTGAATATTGCTCTTTGAACATTTTTTTTTCTATCATTTTTAATTTGTATCGTAACAAAACTTATGCGGTAAGAAGTCGTAATTGCAAATTGATTTATGTTTCTGATTTGTGTGTGAACATGTTTTAAATCGTATTGTTGTTTCAAACACACCACCTACCTACCTAAATTAACACCACGTAAGTTAACAAAATTCACGTAGATTAACACCTTTTTTCCAAAAGTTTTGTTAAAATTAAATTTACGTAATACGTAGGTTCGTGGTGTATGAAAATCTCAAAATAATCAGTCTAAAAATATAAGTACAGTACCTGTCTACGGAAGTTAACAAAACGATGGGGGTAAAAAAGGTTTTAACCTCTGATGAATTTTGTTAATTCTTATAGACAGAGTGTCAACCAAAAGATGAAAACATGACGCCAGCCAACTCTTGACTTCAATTAATATTGTTAATTAGTTCCGGTTATTAAGTTCCGGGAATTCTGTTAACTTTAGGGGCGTTAACTACCGTAGACAGGCGGTATATTTTCCATAAAAAACCGTTGTTATTATGATGAATTGTGCCCAGGAACCCGCGCATGGTTAAAATTAGAAGCGACATAAATCAACAACATTTTCATTTGCGAACGTGCGACCTTGTTATTTTAACTCTCAGGGGGAAGGACTTTTTGATAACTCGTAGGGAAAAATTGTGTGCATATATGCACACACTTAAAAATTCACAATATTTCGGAATAATTCAAGAAAAACGGGTAAAGCCAAGTTGTAGAGCTTGTCAAACTACGTCGATTTGACAATTCATAAATTGATTTGGGCCACCAGGGCCCGCTAGAGAGTTGTTTGAAATCTCGAACCTACGCAAAACAATACCGTCAATATAATTTTTTCGAAAAGTTTAGGGGGGTCAGCAATACTCGTTTTGACCTACGGGGCCTGCATATGCCTTCAGTCGACGAAAAAACAAGTCGTGTGTTTATATACACGCACTTCCCCCTGGGAGTTAAAATTAGAAGCGACATAAATCAACAACATTTTCATTTGCGAACGTGCGATCTTGTTATTCAAATCATAATTATTTACATTTAGAACGCCATATATGCAACAGCAAGTTCGTACAATATTTATGGTGGACAAGTACAAGTTGATGCCGTGTCTCCCCCTTAAAACCGGCACAACAAACTGGCAGCGGTCTCTTATTGCTTTATTATACGAAAAGAATGGAGTACCCTTATTAGATCCCAGTGACGTTGCCGAGGTATGTTTTACACTTAAATATACAACACAAATAATTTAACAATTATTTAACCACACACAAGGTTTAATTCAAATGCGGGAGTTTGGCTTACTTTGGAAATTTATTTTTAGTAGTTTTTTTTGTTTTTCCGATTCAGCTAAAATTATTTATATCATTGGTTTTGGGGTATTCAAATTTGAAAACACCACCTGTCTACGGAAGTTAACAAAACGATGAAAACCAAGTGTTAACTTCCATGAATTTTGTTGAGTTCTAAAAGTTTGTTAACTTTAGTAGCGTCAACTTGAACTGGAAAGGATGACGCGAACCGACTGTTAACTTTCACGAATTTTGTTAACTTGCGGGCATTTTTTAACATAAGGGGCGTTAACTGCCGTAGACAACCGATGTATTACAAAGCTTTCACATAACTTTTATAAAAGAACAATTTAACTTAGAATTAGGTATCGGCATAATGTTACAATTACTTTTAGAATGAACATGCAAATTTTTTCTCGTGGCCCAAACGGGTTTTTGTAAATTAAATTCCACATTTAAAGTTTTTATCCCAAGATAACAAAAAGGCAAAAACAAGATGACTCACCTTAGGTGAGCGTTTATACAAAAACATTTTCTACAGAAAAAATATGCAATTTTACCGCACTTTTGAGATGATTGCGTCACTCTGGTATATTTTCCAAAAAATAAAAATAATAAGGGCCATCGAATAAATGAGAAAATAAATTCACCCACGCGGTGGCCCCTTACCATCTCGTGCTGCCTTAGGGCCCAAATGAGGGCTGCCAAACAAGGGGCGCCAAAATACAGATGTTTTTTTCGAAAGAAAGTTATGGACCATAACTTATGGTTGACAAATAAGGATCGTTTCTTCATAACAAGAAACCGAGCCTTAGTTGGCCGCCCCTTATAGTACAATAATTAAAAAAATTAATTTTTGAAATTCAGAAAAATGTCTTCAAAGAAATTCCACGATATTCCCAACGGTATCATCCATTCGTGTTTCGTAGTGGTCACCACACGAGGGCCAAGATTCCTTGTATTCGGCGCGCGCTAAAGTCACGCGCCGCCGACAGCGACTATACACGTTGGATAAACGTGCGCCATCCCTTTTCGCGCTTACTCTCAGCATGGCGCCAAAAGTTTGACAAGGACTACAGCGGGGTCGACGCCTACAAAAAGTATCAAGAAAAAATTAAATTATTTGAGCGTGGAACGAGCAAAAAGAACGACGATCACATTGTTTCATTTGAAGGCTTCTTATCCTACGTCGCAAATGTTGCTTCAGATCAATATTATAATGAGCACTGGCGCAGGTTAGTTAAAATTTAAATTTGTAAAATTGCTTCATTTGTTGAAGGGTACTTTCGCGACCATTTTTGGTTTCGCGACCATTTTTTTCTACTTACAAACAGTAGTCGCGAAACCTCACCCAAAACACCATTTCGCGACCACCAAAAAAAAAACAATTGTCGCATCATTCGCACAAGTCGTACATTGATTGGCCAGTGCGATTTATGCGCTCTTCTTATTGGCCGAGCGCATCATTTTTTGAGCTTTACTTTCATAAGGCAAACTCCTTTTAAGATTGAAGATAACATTCTCGCCATTTAAATTCAAACAGCAGTTTTAGATACAAAAGAAAATCAAATTGAAAAAGCCAATCGGAAAGGCCCTTTTTATTTTTATGTTGAATGAAAAATGATAACACTTGGCAGTGATTGGCTAAAAATCTCGCTAACAATTCAGACCAATGGTTAAGTTTGATTAAGGTTATCACGACAGAAAATGTTACATTTGTGTAAATGAATTTTTGATAATGACAAATTTTTATTTATTTTTTTAACTCTGCCCGAACCTTCGGTTAATTTTGTTACCATGTTTACATTGTGCGATTTTATGATCAGTTCAGTTGTTATTTTTTGGGCGTGCCTATTTATTTGATGTTTCCTAAAAGTTCTTAGTATTCACCACATTATAAGCCCAAAATCAAAAGGCAGCTTGTCCTTGTAAGTGACGCTCTTAAAAATCTCTTTTTTTCAAACTTGTTCTGCGGTGTCCACCAAACCGCACGTTCGGATATCTTCCCAGAAACTGTTTTAATGAAATTCAAAAAAGTTCGAACTGCTTAAGCTTTTAGAATAAAACTTTCAATCTTAAGTATTTTTTTCTCATGGGATGGTTTTTTAAGATTTTGTAAATACTCCACTTACCTAATTTAGTTCTAACTCGCAGGGGGAAGTGTGTGCATATATGCACACGACTTGGTTTTTCATCGATTTAAGGCATAAGGAGGCCCCGTAGGGCAGAATTAGTATTGCTGACCCCCTCAACTTTTCGAGAAAATTCCATTGGCGGTATTTTTTGCGTAGGTTGGATATTTCAAACAGCTCTCTAGGGGGCCCTGGTGGCCCAAATCAATTTCTTAATAGTCAGTAAAGTCATTAAGTAATAGTAATTACGTTAGTAAACAAAATTCGGATTAACAAAATACTATTAAGTCAACAACATTTAATTTATTAACAAAATTTAATTTAATTAACAACATTAAATTCATTAACAAAATTAAGTTAAGTTAACAATATTCAATTTATTAACAAAGTTTAGTTAAATTAACAACATTCGGTTTATTTAACACCCTTTAAACTCCAGAAATTTTAATTTCGTTTGAAACATTCAATTTAGTTACCAAATTTAATTTATTTAACCAAATGTAATTTAGTTAAGACATTTAATTGAGTTAACAAAATTTAGTTAACAATGATATTGCTTCAATTTGTCCACCTACGCCCTAGGAAATTTACAGTATGAGGTATAATAACGCGCTCCTGGCTTTTCTAGTTTGTAAGCCTATTAGAATACAAAATTTGAGAAAGCGAGAAGCACGTTATTGTACCCCAATGAAATTAGCACTACATGAAATTAGCACTTTTTTCCGAATCAATTTGATTCGGTTGAAGTTAGAATTTTGAAACCGTTTTATTTTGAACTTTGAAAACGTCAGATTTCCAAGGATGTCCGTTAAATTCAAAATAACAACTTGCTTCCTCCAAGTCTTATATTAAACGGCAAACGTCTCAATTTTAGCGTCCTTGAAAAACAAAGTGTTTAATTGATAACCTGTCTGTAAGACCGTTCTTGCATGATTAAGTGTTACATAAAAAATAAAACGAAATTATTGTTAAAATTATGCACGAATGTTTTTTTTTCGACAAATTTTTAAAATGTGCATCATTTTCATTTTGCTTCGGTCTTGATCAAATCATCATTATATCGCATTTTTTTTTTACTTTTTTTTTCATTTGAAAAAGTTAACATGTAATTTTGCACATTGTACATTAAAAATAATTCGGGTAACCCTCACTTTACCACGTTTTGTAGTGTTTTCAGTATTTGCTGATTTGGCAACTTCTTTTCGCTTGCTTAACCCCCAAACACAGTTTGTTAGCAAACTGCTTTGGTATCATAATTTTGTAGGGCATTTTGACGATAGACCTCATCATTTTTTATATAATATTTAACCAATATTAAAAAAAAACGAAATTGGGCGTTGCACTATTTGGGAACTATAATGTGCTAAAACTATAATACCAAATGGGAGTATATATATAATTTTAAAATTAATATACACTATATTACAAGCTGCGCGGTGAGTTGTTTGAGTGGCTTAAGTACGCTAGCCAATAAGAGGCGCCTATAAAAAAGCATGAGCCAATAGGCGCGCTTGTAAATTCAGTTACAGACGCTCCGCGCCTACGCATATTATTTAGTGTTTTTTGTCTCTTTTTATTTAGTGTTTTTGTTTAATTTAACAGTAAAATATAAAAAAAATTAAACTGTCCCAAAAAATAGTGCTACATCAAATAGTGATACGTTAAACTGTGCCACGTCAAATAGTATTACGTCAAATAGTGTTACGTCACATACAATG
Source organism: Oikopleura albicans (assembly GCA_004367875.1). Lineage (NCBI taxonomy): Eukaryota > Metazoa > Chordata > Appendicularia > Copelata > Oikopleuridae > Oikopleura > Oikopleura albicans. The sequence goes on from SCLG01000395.1 coordinate 9,818, forward strand.
CTACGTCAAATAGTGCTACGCCCATAACGTATTTTGTTACCATTTTTATATGAAATAAATGTGCGTGAAATATACAGCTTTAAGCTAGAACTTGTAACATTTTTTGGCGAAATGGACTCCACCCGAAATTTTCGAGAAAAAGATGAATATTGATATTTAAGTGGAAATAAACATGAGATGAAAAGTTGCCGGTGCAAATGCAGTCAACCTCATGCGGCATTAATAATGTTTGATATCAAGTAGATAAACAGCATTAAATTGATATGTACGGTTACAAATAAATTACGGGGTTTATAACGAATTATTTTCAAAATAAACGTCCTGCACAAAAAAAAAATGACAATCATTTTCTATCGTTTCATCACTTTTTTTGTTATAAAATTTTCGTTCCAAAATGAAGTTGTTTACCACATCGATAATAGGTTTACTTCTGGATTGAAAACGTTAAACAAAAAGAAACCGCATCTTAACTCTCAGAAAAGCACCGCTGTTTGGGGTAAAAATTTATTAAATAATGATTCAACAAGAGTGGGTTAATGAATCCAAGGTTAGGCAATTTGAACAACAGGATTTCCAAACACTTGTTAACTCCCAGGGGGAAGTGCGTCTATGTAGACACAAAACTTGTTTTTTCGTCGCTTTAAGGCATATGGAGGCCCCGTAGATCAAAACGGGTATTGCTGACCCCCCCTTAAACTTTTCGAAAAACGACATTGACGGTATTTTATGCGTAGGTTGGAGATTTCAAACAGCTCTCTAGGGGGTCCTGGTGGCCCAAATCAATTTCTGAATAATCAGATCGACGTAGTTTGACGAGCTCTACAACTTGGCTTTACCAGTTTTTTTTTAATTATTGCGAATTATTGTAATTTTTTTAAGTGCGTGTTTATATACAAACATTTCCCCCTACGGGTTCCTAAAAACTCCTTCCCTTGTGAGCAAACGTACAAGTCCGATTAGAGGCGCCCTTATATGGCGCCACTCCTATAATTTTTTTTGTTTAGTTATTGGTTCAGTTGCTCACCATGTGCTATGAATTACGATTATGTAACGAAACAAGAAAGTTCAGCAGCGGACGCCGCATTTCTCTTCAAATACTTAAATGTTGACAATTTAACCTACTTGCCGGGAATTTATTCCGATTCACCTCTTCAAAGGCATTCTGTCACCGATTTCTTTCATGACGTCCCAATGCCCGTCATTAAAAAGCTATACAACGTTTACTTCATGGATTTTGTCATGTACAATTACACCGTTGATGAATATATTTCAAAATGAAATCGGTCAGAAAACAGACAAAAAATCGAAAACAAAAAAAAATTAAAACTGATGACTAAATAAAGAATCCAGATTGGACCAATGGTGCTAGGAAATGATACGCTGCATAATGCGGGATTAGGAACCGCCCTATCCGGAGTCCGGATTCCATTCATTGGCCACAGAAAACGTTTTATGCAAAATGACTTTTATCCTGTATTTTTTTTTTTGACATTGATTGAATTTGTATCAAATTGTGGAAAATAAAAAAATATTGCCACGAAAATATTGCTCCTATAAAATATTTCAAAAAAAAAACATTTTTAAGAAACAATATTTCGTCAGAACGACTACTCATTCCCGTCCGTGACACGCATTTTTTAAATTCATTTCTACAATATAAGGTATAATAACGTGCTTCTCGCTTTCTCCCATTTTGTATTCTAATAGGCTTAAAAACTACAAAAGCGAGAAGCGCGTTATTATACCTCATACTGTAGTTATAGATCAATTTTCCTTCTCGGCTTCATGTCAGGTGTCCCCAATTTCCAAAAAAAAAAAAAAATTATAGAAGTTTCACCTATGATTACATCAAAAAAACTTTTTTGATCTTTTCGAGTTATGTTATAAAACTGTCACATAAATCATGAAATAAGCAATAAAACTAATATTTAGAAATTAAATAAACCATCTGAATACACATCTGTCCAACATTAACCCCATGAGGGACGCTGATCCCTTGACGGACGCCTTTTTTGAGAACCGAAAACGTCCCTTACAGGATTAGGGACATTAACTACAATTATATAACCCATATTGAAATAATTTTACATGGCAAAAACCGGTATGAGAAGAAGTCATATCATATGACTTATTATTTCCAGACTGTGTGTGTCTTTTCCTCGTTCATTTGGCCAAAAACTGTTACGATATGGGTTACACAACTGTTATATTTTTTACTTTGAATTGATACGAATCCAATCGGTGCCTTTTTACCAGCATGCCTTCAACACCCCTTTTGTACTATAGTAATAGCCGCAGTTGTTTATCACTGTTTCTTTCTTTCTTGTGCAATAAATTCAAAAATAATATAAAACGAATAAAACGCTACTTGGAGCCAATAAATTGTTAAAACAACTTTATAAAAAAAACCGCAACAGTTAAATGTTAACATAAAGTCAAGAATTACATTTTTTTTTATTTTAACAAAAAAAAAACTTTTTCCATTTATCTAAACGTTGCAGAGCATATAACACTTGCGCAGTTATCTTGCGAAAGTATTTTTTTAATAGCAAAATAACTGCGCAGTGCGTAGACGGAAAACTGTCGAAGTATTAAATATGCGTAATAGGGTGCCTCAGGTCAACAGGCATGCCTTTCAAATCCCTTTTTGCTCAAGTTTTCAAAAAAAAATAATAATAATATGAAATATTACGAAAACATGACGAAATATTACATTTCGACAAGATAACTGCGAAAGTGGTGTATAACAAAAAAAAAACATAACATTTTCAACTGTTATTGATGTTATAAAATAAAGGAAAACCGTAACATAAAGACCATATGATATGGTCCATATCTCAAATCCACGTTTATTATTGGTTTACCTCCAAATCTCAAAAGAAACGGTCCAATCACATTAAAGCTTCGGACCTGACAGTCTGGTCTTTTTTTTTCAAAAAACGAAATTGATCCAACAAGCCGTCCAAACTAAATAAAACGAATAACAAACCAGAAGTGCCCAGTTCAGGCTCGAATTTAAGGTCACTGTCAATAGCCATGG
>SCLG01000395.1:14234-36058 GCA_004367875.1 Oikopleura albicans
AAAAAAATGTTATACAGTCCTCGTTCCAAAATCGTTACAGTTAGGGACGTTAAATTTGTATCATTTTGAGTCGTGACGTCATTTTGTAACGCTTTTGGATGTAACGCTTTTGGGTGTAACGCTATTGGTGCAGGTACTGGACTGGGGTACCCAAAACACCACATGGTCGCGAAACCATATTATTAACAACTATTCGCGACCAAATGACGTGGTCGCGAAAGTACTAATAAACGGGTTTTTTCGCGATCACAAATGGGCGCGAAAGTACCCTTCAGCCAGGTATTGTGATTATAATTTTAGTATACCTTCACATAAAAGGGAATACATTCCGGTCAATCATACCAAGCTTGATTTTTGACTTGTTGGTCAATAGAAATTAACATAAAGTTATCCAATTGTATAAATCGAAAGCGAGCCGAAAAATATCGATTTTTATCAATCAGCAGTAATTAACCAGTGATTGAAATGTGTTAAACTGTAGTAACTTATTACTAGTAAGTACAGTCTTTATTCTCAATACTGACGCACTCAATAAGGGCGATTTCTTGTAAATATACCCCCAAAACGGTCGAAGATGGACACTTGATGATAATTTACCACAATATGGACGGTATTTTCGAGAACAAAAACGTCCGTAAGGGCTGTAATGTTTTTAGTCAACCATCTAAGTCGAATGGCGAATGTAGTAGTATCGGTCTTGACGTCTAACTTTGAACTAATGAAAACATAATTACTAGCATAATCAACGACCGGAATTTATTCCAGTCGACATGTGCAGTGAACTTTTCGAGATGTGTTCAGCTACAATTGCCCTTTCCAATTCTTTTACCTGAATCCATTTTATCCATAAGATCCCGCTCGGCCTTTTCTGCGGTTGTGGATCGGAATAATCTTTTGAGATAATTTTTGTTGATGCATTGTTTGATCAATATAATCATCATTTTGTCAAATTCAGGCCGAGTTATTTCCTCTGCGCAAAATTGTGTATTCAAAGTTGATAGGTATTCGTCAACTACAGAATTTTCAGAAGTTGCGCCTTGATCATCAATAAAATCTTTTATGCTGCCTAAACTAGAGTTCCATAATTAAAGCCCATGTGAACCCTATTTGCTCGTTTTTGGTGGAAATACCAATAAGTGGCACTACCGGAAAACGGTGAAACAGGAAAACGTGGAAACCTGAAAACGGAGAAAAATTTGCCAAAAACGGTCTCAAAAATGCTCTCCAGCGCCAAAATTTGTCTCCTTTTTGAACTTTTTTATTTCACAAATTTTTCTCCGTTTTCATTTTTCCCCGTTTTCCTGTTTCTCCGTTTTCCGGTAGTGCCAAATAAGATTGGAAAATAAAACGTCATGGAAGTTTGTAATTTATCTCAAATCAAAAATTTTGATTCCAAATTTTTAGAGTTAAAAAAATTAAATGTTCGTACTTCCGGTGACTGGAAATAGAACTGGTATAATTGGATTTTTAATGTTATTTTGTTTAACTGTTGGCCGTTTATTGCCACTTTTACGTTTGGAACTCCAAAACATCACTATCCTCATCGGAAAATTGATCGGTATCTCTGGAATGTCCAGCTTTTGGTTGGGATTGTGATTGTGATGATTCAATATTCGATTTTCGATTTCCTGAACAAATTACCTACCATGAATGAACAGTAAATTTCCGGATTGTCTGACAATTCCAACCCAAGTTTATGGAATTTTACCCCTAATCAAACGCTTGACCAAAATTGTAACCTGGTATAAGATTTTTTTGTCCCCAGGATTGAGTAAAGTCAGTATAATAGTAGAATTTCTACTTTTATCAAATATTTTTTTATTATGTTTCACCCCGTTATGTCAAAATTTTTCCCGTTCGTCCCGTTAAGTTACAATTTTTCAGCAAAACATTTTCTGGCGTTTGTGCCTACGCACCACGCCGTTATGTTACAATTTTCCGTTATGTTACAATTTTTAAAAAAATGCGTATTTTGCAATACTTTTGAGTTACGTAATCACTATTTTCCGTTATGTTACAATTTGTAAAAAAACGCGTATTTTGCAATACTTTTGAGTTACGTAATCACTATTTTCCGTTATGTTACAATTTGTACAAAAAAAACCACGTGTTGCGCAATATTTTCCCCCGTTCATCCCATTATGTTACATTTTAATTTTTTGACGTTTTCTAGCGAAATCGCGTTCGCACTGCGCCGTTATGTTACAATTTTCCGTTATGTTACACTTTTTTTGATTTGGTTTTGTAACATAACGGTGCACCTGGTGTACTGCAAAATTGCTGAAATATTGTTATGACCGCATAGTTCTATGCACTCACCTTTTGCAATCCTGTCCCTAATATCAGAGTTATCTGAACTATCTGAATCTGAGATCGATTGAATTCGATGTTCCTCATCCAATGGGCCCTTATCTGGACGCTCCACTGTAGAATTCTCTTCGTCCGAATTTGACAAACTTTGTCGAAAACCATCATCGTCGTCGCTTTCAATCTGGGCTTTTGGTCGACTTCTTCGTGTTTTGTATTTTCGGCGCTTAGGAGTTCTCGGGACTTGTTTCAGTTCTGATAGTGTTTGATTTTTGGTGTTTTTTACGATTAAGAAATCATTTTTGTTATTAGTTCAACCCTTTTTAACGCGTTGAGTCCATAAAATGCGTAGTCTTCTCATTAACACTAGTAGTATTAGCCAGAGGAGTATATCATATACAGCATATACTGTATATGCTTGTTAATTACCAGTAAATAACTCGGTTGGAAAATAATCGTTGTCACTTTTTGTGGAAGAAATCATATATTTTACCATCTGTAAGCGCACGGTGCCGTTTCGGTGCGCTGCGAATCTGGCCCGAGAAGTTAACCCCCATAAACGATTCCCGGACGTTTATCCGACCGCGCGTAAACAACACTATTGTTGCGTTGTTTGGCTTCATCAAATGAATTAACATTAAAAACTAAAATAGAATAATCGATTACAAAGTCGCACAGCGAATAAAAAGTACAATTTTATTTCCGTTATCAAGAGTAATTGGTCATAGATTGAACCCAGAAAACCCCTAAAAATAGGTTATTTCAATTAATAGCTTTCACACACATTTTTTTCTCTGACATATTTTAAAAGTGTCCAAGGATGGTCGGGGATTTTTCAAGAATATGATCACTCGATTTGGGACCATCAATTTTCTTATGGTAAGCAATTACGAACGATCAGAGAAGAGTTAAGAAGGGGCAGGACAAATGTCCGGCCTGGTGTTTAGGGATGTGCTAAATAATCGTATTTGGGGGTTAAATAAAACACAAACTTGCCTTCATCTGAAATCTCTAGAGTATCTTCTTCTGTCGAACTTATTACAATCGGATCAAGCAATGTGCCACGCATAATTTTATTCCCTAAAAATTCCATAAATATCATAAAAAATATATCGAGAAAAAATCAATTATTTTTAACTTGGTATTACGCACTGTTTAGTAACGGCCTTCTCTGCAAAGAATATATTTTTTCAGCGGAAAGATAATAATGTGTGAGTGATGACTGTGCGCACTTTTGTGGTGACATTTTTGTGTTGACACGAATTATGTAACTTCATTTGTTTGTTAATCTCGAGACTTTAAATAACAATCGAGTTCAATTGTCTGTGAAAGTCTAGTCCTGCTGTGCGTATCATTTTACTTCACAGGATCTATAAACCTATTTTAATAAGACTTAAAAAAAAACTATTAAAACTTTTATACGCTGCAGGGCATATCCTACTTGAAGGTTTACTTTTCAAAAGGAAGATCAAAAACGAAATAAAATATCAACTACTAGTACATATGTATGGCATGANAAGATCCCGCTCGGCCTTTTCTGCGGTTGTGGATCGGAATAATCTTTTGAGATAATTTTTGTTGATGCATTGTTTGATCAATATAATCATCATTTTGTCAAATTCAGGCCGAGTTATTTCCTCTGCGCAAAATTGTGTATTCAAAGTTGATAGATATTCGTCAACTACAGAATTTTCAGAAGTTGCGCCTTGATCATCAATAAAATCTTTTATGCTGCCTAAATTAGAGTTCCATAATTACAGCCCATGTGAACTCTATTTGCTCGTTTTTTGGTGGAAATACAAATAAGTGGCACTACCGGAAAACGGTGAAACAGGAAAACGGGGAAACCTGAAAACGGAGAAAAATTTGCCAAAAATGGTCTCAAAAATGCTCTCCAGCGCCAAAATTTGTCTCCTTTTGGTGAAATATTTTTCTCCGTTTTCATTTTTCCCCGTTTTCCTGTTTATCCGTTTTCCGGTAGTGTCAAATAAGATTGGAAAATAAAACGTCATGGAAGTTTGTAATTTATCTCAAATCAAAAATTTTGATTCAAAGTGTAGACCAAATTTTTAGAGTTAAAAACATTAAATGTTCGTACTTCCGGTGACCGGAAATAGAACTGGTATAGTTGGATTTTTAATGTTATTTTGTTTAACTGTTGGCCGTTTATTGCCACTTTTACGTTTGGAACTCCAAAACATCACTATCCTCATCGGAAAATTGATCGGTATCTCTAGAATGTCCAGCTTTTGGTTGGGATTGTGATTGTGATGATTCAATATTCGATTTTCGATTTCCTAAACAAATTACTTATTATGAATGAACAGTAAATTTCCGGATTGTCTGACAATTCCAACCCAAGTTTATGGAATTTTACCCCTAATCAAACGCTTGAGCAAAATTGTAACCAAAATTGTAACCTGGAAAGATTTTTCTTGTCCCCAGAAATCATGGGGCCAGGATTGAGTAAAGTCATTATTGTATCGCAGTGATTTTCAAACGCAAAACAATAAATATTGTTACCACTTTTTGGTAACGTTGTTGAACGGCGCGTCTGAGGCCTATGTCACATTAGGCTATGTGGCCTGTTATTGGTCGTTTTTGAGCGCGCTCGGCCAATCACCGTAAGGCAAATGACCGAAAGGCGATTTCCTTCTTTTAAAATATTTTTGTATTACAGTCCTCCCCCCTTTTAAGTGCCGCACTTATGCAGAAATATGCATTTCCGCTAAAAAAAATTTTTCGCGTTTTAAAATCAGGACGATACTTTTATCAAATATTTTTTTTTACTTTGAGATTGATGTACTGAAAAACTGCTGAAATATTGTTATGAACGAATAGCTTTATGAACTCACCTTTTGCAATCCTGTGCCTAATATCAGAGTTATCTGAACTATCTGAATCTGAGATCGATTGAATTCGATGTTCCTCATCCGATGGGCCCTTATTTGGACGCTCCACTGTAGAATTCTCTTCGTCCGAATTTGACAAACTTTGTGGAAAACCATCATCGTCGTCGCTTTCAATCTGGGCTTTTGGTCGACTTCTGCGTGTTTTGTATTTTCGGCGCTTAGGAGTTCTCGGGACTTGCTTCAGTTCTTATAGTGTTTGATTTTTGCTGTTTTTTTTTACTTTTGTTCAATTTAGAAATCATTTTTGTTATTAGTTCAACCCCTTGTAACGTGTCGAGTCCATAAAATGGGGGCGCGATGAACTCATTGTTTATTTTTGAAACAAAAATTATAGCGTCCGCTACAGACATTTTTAAGAGACGATTTTTACACATTTTTTAAGTAACTCTTCGAGCTCTACAATTTCGGAAAATTAGTTTTTCAATTTTGGACCCAAAGAAATATAAAACTAATGCTTTACATTTCAAAATGAAAAAAAATAAGCAATGCGTTCAACTACTCCCATAAAATTCGAAGTACTATCTTCTAGTGAATTACCATTAAATAACTCGTTTGGAAAATAATGGTTGTCACTTTTTGCGGAAGAAATTATATATTTTACCTTCTGTGAGCGCACGGTAAGCTGCGCACCTGGCCCGAGAAGTTAAATAAAACACAAACGTGCCTTCATCTGAAATCTCTAGAGTATCTTCTTCTGTCGAACTTATTACTATCGGATCAAGTAAGGTCCCACGCATAATTTTATTCCCTAAAAATTCCATAAATATCATAAAAAGGTATCGAGAAAAAATCAATTATTTTTAACTTCGTATTACGCACTGTTTAGTAACAGCCTTCTCTTCAAAGAATATATGTTTTCAGCAGAAAGATAATAATGTGTGAGTGATGACTGTACGCACTTTTGTGGTGACACTTTTGTGTTGACACGAATTATGTAACTTCATTTGTTTGTAAATCTCGAGACTTTAAATAACAATCGAGTTCAATCGTCTGTGAAAGTCTAGTCCTGCTGTGCGTATCATTTTACTTCACAGGATCTATAAACCTATTTTAATAAGACTTAAAAAAACTATTAAAACTTTTATACGCTGCAGGGCATATCCTACTTGAAGGTTTACTTTTCAAAAGGAAGATCAAAGACGAAATAAAATATCAACTACACATGTATGGCATGATATCTTTATTTCCACTGAATAAAAATTTGGGTAAAAACCAAAAATAGGCATTTATTAAACCCCAACCAAAAATAGCTAGCTTTTCTATTCTCTGATCGTTCTCTGATCTTACGTAATCTGCGCGATAAGCAAATCGATGACCCTGAATCGAACGGGCAAACTTTCGGAAGCTCTCCGACCACCCGTGGACACTTTTTGGTCGATTTGACCACAAAAACGCAATGGTTAACAGGGTTCAATTAATCATTAATTACTCGTGATTAAAAATAACATTTATTTGTTTTGTGTTCTACCGATTCACAATCACTTTTTCTATGTTGCGTTTCACTGTCAATTCATGTGACAAAGCCGAACAACAACAAAAAAATACGTCTATTGGATGAAAAAGGACAAACGTTCCTGTTTTTTGGTTGGGGGTTAATTGTGCAAAAAATTATTTTAAATTTATTGTAAAGAGGTAAGTCACCGAAGGGGTAAAAGTTCTCTTTTTACCTTTTTAAAAATAAATAAGTTATAATAAATGTAAAAAAAAATTAGGCGTTCATCTCTAAAATATTTTCGTCATCCGCAAAGATACGAATAAAAAACTGAAAAATCAATATTTTTCTAAATANGATCTATAAACCTATTTTAATAAGACTTAAAAAAAAAACTATTAAAACTTTTATACGCTGCAGGGCATATCCTACTTGAAGGTTTACTTTTCAAAAGGAAGATCAAAAACGAAATAAAATATCAACTACTAGTACATATGTATGGCATGATATCTTTATTTTCACTGCCATACAAGTTCGGTAAAAACCAAAAATAGGCATTTATTAACCCCCAACCAAAAATAGCCAGCGGTACCCCAACCAAAAACAAGGACGTTTGTCCTTGTTTTTATTTTCTCTTCTCTGATCGTTCTCTGATCTTTCGTAATTTGAACGATAAGCAAATCGATGGTCCTGAATCGAATGGGCATACTTTTGGAAGCTCTCCGACCACCCGTGGATACTTTTTGGTCGATTTGACCACAAAACCGCAATAGTTAACAGGGTTCAATTAATCATTAATTACTCGTGATTAAAAAAAATAACATTATTTTTTTTTGTTTTCTACCGATTCACAATCACTTTTTCTATGTTGGGTTTCACTGTCAATTCATGTAACAAAACCGAACAAAAAAAAATACGTCTATTGGATGGAAAAGGACAAACGTCTTTGTTTTTTGGTTGGGGGTTAATTGTCCAAAAAATTATTTTAAATTTATTGTAAAGAGGTAAGTCACCGAAGGGGTAAAAGTTCTCTTTTTACCTTTTTAAAAATAAATAAGTTACAATAAATGTAAAAAAAAATTAGGCGTTCATCTCTAAAATATTTTCGTCATCCGCAAAAATACGAATAAAAAACTCAATATTTTTTTAAATAATAAAATAGGTTGGCATAAGTTGGACTTATGTCAACCTATTCCCTCGCAACGTAGGCAAAAGATACGAACAAAGGAAAATGTAAAAGATACCTAAATATCGATCTCTATTTTATTTTCTTCCAGTAATGTTTGTGATACATCATCACAGACGGCTATAATACGCGGAAATAAACTAAAAAAAAATTCCCCGGTCAATACTGACCGACTCGGGGGGATAGACTTCGGTAATTATTGTGAGTCATAAGGGCGGCATGAATTAATAGGCGTTTTTAATTCCCACTTCAACCTGCGAGTTTTCAACCAATAAAGTGCGATTGTTCTGGGACGTTAAAAAAGTGGGCCCAATTCTCCACCTGCCCCTTTTATGTCAAAAACCAGACGTCGCCCGTTAATTTTAGGTTAATTTTCGGCTTAAAACTTAAAACACATCGAGCTTTCCATAAGTCTCGCAGACATAACTTAGACCTGTTCAATTTTGTATAATAAATCTCGCCATAAAACTTAGTTTTTAGTTACATAGGGTGAGCCGATAACCGTCAAAGTTTGAACCAATTTGTTATCAACAGACATAAAGGTCTGGCCATTTAGAACGTTTTATTGTTCAATTTTTAAATGTTATTGTTTGCAATCTCCGACCTTATGTAGTATATAATATGGTCCATATTGGACCCAAGAGTGCAACTAGTGAACGTATAAATTATTAATGACTTCATTATACAAGTTCCTCAATGTGAACAACTACATGTATGCATTCGTACATTACTTTTACTGTATGTAACTACTAGTTACTGTATGTAACTACTTGATTTCGCTCAGCGCACTTGCGGCTCAAAAAAACGGATCGGCATCTATAGTACATCCCCCTGTATGTGTCATTATCTATCTGAAATAATGAAACAAGACATTTTTGAAGAAATCTCTCAGTACCTTATTTTTTGCTTGTGAAAAAAATTCAACCGCTTACAACTCGTCGAATTATTATTTTTGCTGCGCCACCAATTTTATTATATTTTGGATCGACTCCAAGAAAAACGAGGCGTCCGAAATTTTGGATGATTTGAGAAAGATTACAAGAAATGTGACATTTGAAGCAATAATTGATACAAAACATAAATTTATATACTACTTATAAAGAACGGGCATAAAATCTGTTTTGTGAATGTTAGTTCTAATGACAAGTAAAATAATTCCCAGCTGAAAATGAAGCAGTTAGATTCTCAATGAAATGGGAATCTCTATTCATTTCAGGGCTCGGCACGAAGCCAAGCCAATTTTTTTTTGAGAATTTAAAAAGCCAAGCCAAAATTTTTCGAGAGGGGAAAAAGCCAAGCCAAAATTTTCAAAAAGAGCAAAAACCCAAGCCAAGCCAATGAAAATACCTGGCTTTGCCGAGCCCTGATTCATTGAGAATCTAACTGGTTCATTTTCAGCCCGGAATAACCTTATTTCAGGCTAAATTCAGGTTCGTAAAGTATGATTTCTCCTTTAATTGCGCCAAATTTTAAGATTGAAATATTCCTTTATTATACAGTAGTAAGATTATGTGGATTAATTTGAACATCTACAGATCGTTCGTAACCCATTTTCTTTTCGTCTTTCCATCATCTGCAGTTTGAATGACTTTGGCGATGATTTTCATATTTTTGGGGATTTTTTTATTTGGACTGGCCCAACCTTTTTCATTGGTCACTTTATCCCGGAGTGCGAATCCAATCACTTTTTCCCGGTCAACATCTAGTTGTATCTGACTTTTAGATGCATCTGACATTGAACTTGACCCCGTGTCCGATGTTGACCTTGAAGCTGATTTTGACACGCTTGACTTGAAACACGCCATTGGTGAACAACACGAGTAACCCATCCTAAATATTACACAAATTGTTAGAATTTAACTCCCAACGTCCGATTCTTTCGCCTTGCTGTGAATATGTGCTTAACTTGGAACGATAATATAGCAGAAATCAAATGTTGGGAGAAAAAATCGAAGAAAATCACAAAGATACTTGTTAAAAACGACTACTTTTGGTAAAAATTAAAACCAAAAATGTAGAAAAGGGTTTATAAAACTTTCATGATTTTAGCTCTTTGCGTTTTTTTACATTTCATTTTGGAAAGTTTTGTACCGTAGGAGTTAATTATATTTACTAAATTCTACCAAATTTTAAGGGTGAAATATTGTCTTTATTATAGCAGGATTAGTAAGCAGGTAAAGGTGGATTATGGAATGTTTTTCGTACAGAATAAAAATCATTTTGAATATGTTTTTACAGGTCAGGGACTGTAACCCATTTTTTCTTCCTATTTCCATCATCACCGGTTTCAACGACCTTTCCGATGATTTTCATATTTTCCGGTATTTTTTTATTCGGACTGGCCCAGGCTCGCTCATCGGTCACTTTATTTCGAAGTGCAAATCCAATCACTTTTTCTTCGTCAACATCTGACATTAAACTTGACCCCGGGTGGGTCACCATTGAAACCGATTTTGAGACAGCGTCCGAATTGCAACTCGACATTTGTTTCAAATTTCGGACTTCGTTTCGAATTTCATCAACGGCCGCCCGAATATGAATTCCGTCTTGCTGAATTTGCTGAACATGTTCTAGAACGCGGAAAATCACTTCGGTCATAGAAACCGCGCGCCTTAACTCCCCGGACACACTTTCCACTTCTTTCAATAAGTCAGCCTATCAACCACGTTGTAAATTCAAGTTAATTTCTTAACCGGTTCTACTTAGAGAAAGAAAAATAGGCACGAAAGTTTTTCGAATAAAAGTAATTTGCCCATTAGGTTTTGCTCAGATTTTTGATCTGAAGTTATATGGAACAATCTGAGAAAATCCGAGGAAAAACCTACCTGTAAAAACATATAATCTTTTTTTTTTGTTGAGAAAACATTAATTAAGGCACTTTTAGATACACCAGGTGGGCCGTTATGTTACAAAACCAAATAAAAAAATGTGTAACATAACGGAAAATTGTAATATAACGGCGCAGTGCGTAGGCGATTTCGTTAGAAAACGCCAAAAAAATGTAACATAACGGGACGAACGGGGAAAATATTGCGCAATACGTGTTATTTTTGTACAAGTTGTAACATAACGGAAAATAGTGATTACGTAACTCAAAAATATTCCAAAATACGCGTTTTTTTGTACACATTGTAACATAAATAAAACGAAAATTGTAACATAACAGCGTAGTGCGTAGGCAAAAACGCCAGAAAATTTTTTGCTAAAAAATTGTAACATAACGGGACGAACGGGAAAATTGTAACATAACGGCGCACCTGGTGTATAACAAAGAAAGAACATTTTTGAAACCTTAAGTTTAATTTAACACTGGTTGAACTTGAGCCAAAACTGAATTAGGCCACTAATATCCATTTTTCAATTTTACGTCGAATGGCCAAATTACTTTTTTTCGAAAAATTTTTTGACCATGACATTAGAGTTAAAAATAACAACGTTTTCTTTGTCTGAAGAGTAGTTCCCGGGAATTTTTCGACCTTTTGGTGAACAAATTTTTCAATTGAACTCGTTAAATTTGAGGATAAAAGCGTTAAAATGCTCATTTGACCTTCAAGTGTGTCACTCGGCATCGAGTCGATTTCATTGATCAAATCCGTTCCGATCACATTTGAGCTCGAAATTTGCTTCACCAAATTATCAACCCGATCTTTAATTTGCAAATTCATATCGAAGGATTCATTTGTGAACGAGGTTTGAGGGGTTAACTCGTACGTTTTTGTTTTTCCGGTGAAACTAACTCGATATTCAGGCTTGATACTTTTTTTGCTCCCATCTTGGTCAAATTCTCGCCGTTCTGGTTTGACGATATCCGGAAATGAACTGTTGGTGAGATTTAAAAAAATGCTTTAGAAATTTAAAAAATTTGTTTTCTGAGATTAAAAATGAAAAAAAGATGACTCACAAAGGTTGGTTTAAAAACTAACCGAACAATAAAGGTAAACGACAAACATACACCCGCAGCGCTTCAGAGGTAAAATATTTGTGGAAAATTTTCAACTATTTTTTGACCAATACACCACCTCATGCATAAACGCAACGCTTTTTTCGCTCCTAACGCATGGGGTGGCGTATAACTTTGGCAAATTGTTAAAAATTAATTCACTTTTATTTGACACTACATTTTTCGCATTTTGTTAAGGTCGAAATAAAAGCGAAAATAAAACATTTAAATCGCTGACTAAAACTGACATGACGTTCAAGTTTGGGTTTATGTTCATTTGGAGTCGGCTGTTCATCCATTACTTCAAGTACCGAATTCAGGTTTTGGGTTATCGTCCGTCGCAATTTCGGCGCTAACTATAGGGTGTATAACTTATACATCTGATTCTCTCTGAATGTCTGAAAATAGGCACCTTAACTGCCAGGGGAAGTGCGTGTATATAAACAAACAACTTGGTTTTTCATCGATTTAAGGTATATGGAGGCCACGTAGGTCAAAACGAGTATTGCTGACCCCCTGAACTTTTCGAAAAAATTACACTGACGGTATTTTTTTTGCGTAGGTTGGAGATTTCAAAGAGCTCTCTAGGGGGCCCTGGTGGGCCAAATCAATTTCTGAATAGTCAGATTGACGTAGTTTGACGAGCTCTACAACTTGGCTTTACTAGTTTTTTTGAATTATTGTGAATTTTTTAAGTGCATGTTTATATACACACATTTTCACCCTACGGGTTCCTAAAAACTCCTTCCCCCTGAGAGTTAAGGTTTCATTAATACGTTTTTCGTGGAAATTATAAATGAATCATCGAAAAAAGTTTTCTGGAAAAGTCGAAGATGCCCTGACAAAAAACATCAGACGAATAAAAATATGCACATTTTGAACCCTGACTGTTAAGTTCGACGTAAATGATTCTTCAAGGTCATTTTTCAACTGCGTTAAACGATTCTGAAGTTGTTTTTCGGCTGCTGTACCGGTAAAGTGATCATTTACCAGTGCAGATGTAACCGACTCAAGAATTTGGTCCCTCACTATTACCATTGATTTTCCGCCGTTCATCTCACTTTGTAATTCTCGCAATTTTTGATCAAGTCGAGGTGGTTCCGGTGAGTTAACCGACTGCCGGTATTTCGTCACCGCAATTGAATTTCGAGCTCTTTTCGACAATCGAGCTTGATCTTCGGTCAATGTACTACGCCGTTTCATACTTTGACGCTCGGCCTGTAAATCTTTGACCCGGTCATAATAACATTTCTAAGTCGTTGGTTATAAGGGCACGATGAATTTATGAGTAGTGAACCCTTTTAGGTAAAAACCCGATTGGTGTACTTTTACAACCAACCAACGTTGCCGGTAATTTTAGTAAGTCCACCCTAAAAATCAACCCATAGACTATGGGCCATAGTTTAGCCTTATAATTTTGAAGTTATGAATTTATTATACAAGGGAAGCGCCAAGTAAGGGCACGCCAAGTAAAGGTAGATGAGCGCCAAGTAATGATAGGTTTCTTTTCGTGAAAAAAATTTGCGTAATTTAATTATATTTTTAATAAATAATTTAAATATATGTTTAATAAATAATTTAAATATATTTTTGATAAATAATTTAAATATATATTTAATAAATTATTTAAATATATTTTCAATAAAATTATAGCATTAACGTCTCAACCTTATATCAAAATAAGACAAAAGTGGTATAAGTGATAACGCCAAGTAAGGGTAAGGGCCCAAGTAAGGGTAGGTTTCAAAAAACACTAAAACAGCCTTACTTGGCGTTCTCCCTGTAGTACAGAAAAAAATTGTCTAAAAAAATGAAAGATAATTGGACTAACGGGAAAAACTGAAAAATAAGGGGGATGTTTCATAAGGGGGTTTTTTTAACGAAGAGAGTTCACTTTATGATCGGGCCTTTGATAGATTCGAGAATTGAGGCTGTTTTTTGTAAAGTTTTTCGGATATCCACAACCCGCTTGTTCTCCTCAATATTTGATTCGAGCTCCGACTTTAATTTCCCAATTGTTTCTTTTAGTTCGGAATTATTTCCGGTACCGTCAAAAACATTATCGTCAATCGTATCCATCACGGACAGAAGTTTTTGACTCTCATCCAACAAAGTTGCTTTTGGCATAGTCTTCACGGCGTTTACAGTCGTTCTCAAAAAGAGATAAAAAATACTTTAATTTGTTAAACATATCAATGTACACCACCTGCACCGTTATGTTACCACCCATTATGTTACCAGTTTTACAATTTAATGGTGGTAACATAACGGCGCAGGGGGTGTACAGTATTTTAGGATAACAAAAATAGTTTGCAAACGTATTACAATTGTGCTGATAATAACTTTGATAAGAAAGCAAAATTTTCAGTGGAATCCGATTGTAAAAACTCGCTAATTTATTATGAAAATAAAAATAGCATTCTTCATATGTCCTATAACAGGGATTTCTCATAAAACTTGGACAACTTTCTCAAAATAGAGCTAGCCTGTGAAGGATTTATTACGTAACAGATGAATGCTGTATTAAGATGTGTGATAAAAACCACGTGATTTGAGACATTCCTTCACAGGCCGTTTAACGAAAAAAATCAAGATTCTCTCTATATTGATATTACTCCGCTCGTTTTCTATTGGCCCGTCTCAGGCACCGCACGGAATCGGACCAATCAAAATCGATTAAGCGATATTGTACGGCTAAGAGCCGTACAGTCTTTATCAGAGATCCCAAAAACTAAATTTCATAAAACTTTACAGTTAGACTCAGTTTCAACTCAGAAATAACATGCACTGCCCAAATTTACATGATCGGACCCCCATATGGGGTTTAATGGGTTTTTATGGGGTTTAACAATTATCAGAGATCCAAAAGACTAAATTTTATAAAACTTTACTTTTGAACTCAGTTTAAGCTCAGGAATAACATGCACTGCCCAAATTGCCATGATCGGATCCTCATATGGTGTTTTATGGGTTTTAGCGGATATCAGAGACTCCTAATTAATGGTGCATAGATTTCCTAACTAGGTGAAACCATCGAGTTATTGAGCTGAAAAAACAATCTTAACCCGGGACCGCTTTTGGAGTGCATATATGCAATCAAGGCGATATTATCGTCTATAAAATACGAATGATACGTTATTTTTCTTTCGAGTTTTTTTAAATATAATTTATTTTTTTGTTGTTGTGTATAAAATTGACAATCAAAGTATGTGAGTTGCACCTAAGGGGNACCCCGGGTGGGTCACCATTGAAACCGATTTTGAGACAGCGTCCGAATTGCAACTCGACATTTGTTTCAAATTTCGGACTTCGTTTCGAATTTCATCAACGGCCGCCCGAATATGAATTCCGTCTTGCTGAATTTGCTGAACATGTTCTAGAACGCGGAAAATAACTTCGGTCATGGAAACCGCGCGCCTTAACTCCCCCGACACACTTTCCACTTCTTTCAATAAGTCAGCCTATTAACCACGTTGTAAATTCAAGTTAATTTCTTAATCGGTTCTACTTAGAGAAAGAAAAATAAGCCCGAAAGTTTTTCGAATAAAAGGAATTTGCCCATTAGGTTTTTCTCAGATTTTTGATCTGAAGTTCTATGGGCCATAGACTATGGCAGAATCTGAGAAAATCCGAAGAAAAACCTACCTGTAAAAACAAATAATCTTTTTTTTGAGAAAACATTAATTAAGGCACTTTTAGATACACCAGGTTTGCCGTTATGTTACAAAACCAAATCAAAAAATGTGTAACATAACGGAAAATTGTAATATAACGGCGCAGTGCGTAGATCTCGTTAGAAAACGCCAAAAAAATTGTAACATAACGGGACGAACGGGGAAAATATTGCGCAATAGGTGTTATTTTTGTACAAATTGTAACATAACGGAAAATAGTGATTACGTAACTCAAAAATATTCCAAAATACGCGTTTTTTGTACACATTGTAACATAAATAAAACGAAAATTGTAACATAACAGCGTAGGCAAAAACGCCAGAAAAATTTTTGCTAAAAAATTGTAACATAACGGGACGAACGGGAAAAATTGTAACATAACGGCGCACCTGGTGTATAACAAAGAAAGGAGATTTTTGAAACCTTAAATATAATTTAACACGTGACTGGTTGAACTTGAGCCAAAACTGACTTACTTTTCTTTCTCTTAACAGGGGTTAACTCTTGCACGATTTTTTGTTTTGATGAAAAATACAAATATAACCCCAAAAATGCCCCTAAAAAAGTTAATTGGCTAAAATTTTTTGAGCATGACATTAGAGTTAAAAATAACAACGTTTTCTTGGTCTGAAGAGTAGTTCCCGGGAATTTTTCGACCTTTTGATGAACAAATTTTTCAATTGAACTCGTTAAATTTGAGGATAAAAGCGTTAAAATGCTCATTTGACCTTCAAGTGTGTCACTCGGCATCGAGTCGATTTCATTGATCAAATCCGTTCCGATCACATTTGAGCTCGAAATTTGCTTCACCAAATTATCAACCCGATCTTTAATTTGCAAATTCATATCGAAGGATTCATTTGTGAACGAGGTTTGAGGGGTTAACTCGTACGTTTTTGTTTTTCCGGTGAAACTAACTCGATATTCAGGCTTGATACTTTTTTTGCACCCATCTTGGTCCAATTCTCGCCGTTCTGGTTTGACGATATCCGGAAATGAACTGTTGGTGAGATTTAAAAAAAAACTTTTTTCTGAGATTAAAAATGAAAAAAGATGACTCACAAAGGTTGATTTTAAAACTAACCGAACAATAAATGTAAACGACAAACATACACTCTCAGCGCTTCAGAGCTAACATTTTTGTGGAAAAGTTTCAACTATTTTTTGACCAATACACCACCTCATGCATTAACGGTTTTTTCGCTCCTTGGCAAATTGCCAAAAATAATTCACTTTTTTTAACATTTGAAAAACTACTGAAAACGAACTTTTGTGACTATATTTTTTGCATTTGGTTAACTCTCAGGGGGAAAGAGTTTTTGGGAACCCGTAGGGGGAAAATGTGTGTATATATACACACAATTAAAAAATTCACAATAATTCGCAATAATTCAAAAAACCAAGTTGTAGAGCTCGTCAAACTACGTCGATTTGACTATTCAGAAATCGATTTGGGCCACCAGGACCCCCTAGAGAGCTGTTTGGAATCTCCAACCTACGCAAAAAAAACCGTCAATGTAATTTTTTCGAAAAGTTGAGGGGGTCAGCAATACTCGTTTTGACCTAAAGGGCCTTCATACGCCTTAAATCGACGAAAAAACAAGTCGTGTACACACACTTCCACCTGGGAGTTAAGGTCGAAATAAAAGCGAAAATGAAACATTTAAATCGTTGACTAAAACTGACATGACGTTCAAGTTTGGGTTTATGTTCATTTGGAGTCGGCTGTTCGTCCATTACTTCAAGTACCGAATTCAGGTTTTGGGTTATCGTCCGTCGCAACTTTGGCGCTAACTTTAGGGTTCTAGATCTGATTCTGTCTGAATGCCTGAAAATAGGCACCAACAAAACGTTTTTCGTGGAAATTATAAATAAATCTTCGAAAAAAGTTTTCTGGAAAAGACGACGATGCCCTGAAAAAACATCAGACGAACAAAAGTGAGCGAATTTCGAACCCTGACTGTTAAGTTCGACGTAAATGATTCTTCAAGGTCATTTTTCAACTGCGTTAATCGATTCTGAAGTTGTTTTTCGGCTGATGTACCGGTAAAGTGATCATTTACCAGTGCAGATGTAACCGACTCAAGAATTTGGTCCCTCACTAGTACCATTGATTTTCCGCCGTTCATCTCACTTTGTAATTCTCGCAATTTCTGATCAAGTCGAGGTGGTTCCGGTGAGTTAACCGACTGCCGGTATTTCGTCACCGCAATTGAATTTCGAGCCCTTTTCGACAATCGAACTTGATCTTCGGTCAATGTACTACGCCGTTTCATACTTTGACGCTCGGCCTGTAAATCTTTAACCCGGTCAAAATAATAACATTTCTAAGTCGTTGGTTATAAGGTCACAATGAAATTATGAGTAGTGAACTCTTATAGGTAAAAAACCCGGTTGGTGTACTTTTGCAACCAACCACCGTTGCCGGTAATTTTAGTAATTGTACCCTAATAATCAACCCGTAGTTAACCCTCATAAATTTGAAGTTATAATCAACCACCCCCGAAAATAGCGAATTGAAAACGAGAATTGAAAATTAACTCCCAGGGTGAAGTGCGTGTATATAAACGCACGACTCGTTTTTTCGTCGATTTAAGGCATATGGAGGCCTCGTAGGTCAAAACGAGTATTGCTGACCCCCTCAACTTTTCGAAAAAATTACGGATTTTTTTTTCGAAGCTTGGAGATTTTAAACAGCTCTCTAGGGGGCCCTTTCTGAATAGTCAGATCGACGTAGTTTGATGAGTTCTACAACTTGGATTTTTTTTTTGAATTATTGCGAATTATTGTGAATTTTTTAAGTGCGTGTTTATATACACACATTTTCCCCCTACGTGTTCCCACAAACTCCTTACCCCTGAGAGTTAAAAGAATCGTTTTATAATTAAGGATTGAAAGATAACCGGATTAATTGTAAAAACAAAAAAGATAACAAGATGAAACATATCGGTGCAGGGGGTGCTTTTTAAAAGCGAAATTCACTTTATGATCGGGCCTTTGATAGATTCGAGAATTGAGGCTGTTTTTTGTAAAGTTTTTCGGATATCCACAACCCGCTTGTTCTCCTCAATATTTGATTCGAGCTCCGACTTTAATTTCCCAATTGTTTCTTTTAGTTCGGAATTATTTCCGGTACCGTCAAAAACATTATCGTCAATCGTATCCATCACGGACAGAAGTTTTTGACTCTCATCCAACAAAGTTGCTTTTGGCATAGTCTTCACGGCGTTTACAGTCGTTCTCAAAAAGAGATAAAAAACTTTAATTTGTTTTAAACATATCAATGCACACCACCTGCGCCGTTATGTTAACAAAATTCCATTATGTTACCAGTTTTTACAATTTAATGGTGGTAATATAACGGCGCAGGGGGTGTACATTATTTTAGGATAATAAAAATAGTGTGTAAACGTATTATAATTGTGCTGATAATAACTTTGATAAAAAAAGCAAAATTTTCAGTGGAATCCCATTTGAAAAATTCGCTAATTTATCATGAATATAAAAATAGTATTCTCCGTATGTCCTATATTAGGGATTTCTGATAAACGTTCTCAAAATAGACCTAGCCTGTGGAGGATTTATTACGTAACAGATGTATGATAAAAACCACGTGTTTTGAGATTATTGATTATAAATATTATTACTCCGCTCGTTTTCTATTGGCCCGTTTCAGGCACCGCACGTAATCGGACCAATCAAAATCGACATTGTACGGCTAAGACCCAAACAACGGTAATCTTGGCCAGTTATTCAATCTCTTTTCCTGCAAAGGGCCGTTTCAAGACGATTTATATCTTCTGTAGATGATTCCCTTGTAATGCTACATTTGGGTTCGAAGTTATGAGAAAAAATACGTGAAAGGTTGGGTCTTAAATCACTAAAAATCCATATTTATTTATTTCCATATATGTGTCGGGTTTATAACACTCTTTGGGCGAATTTTTGTAAATAATTACCTTGTAATTAAAATTTGATTTCTCGGCGGCAAAGGGGTAAATCCGTGAATTCGATCGAGATCTTTCTTGAAAAATTTCATGACTCCTAAGACATACCAAAAAACATTTAGACTGGGAAACTATTTAACCGCAAATTCAAACCCTGGACTAGAATCACTTGAGTCAATTATTTTAGATTGAAGCTCCTCAATTTCATCCCTGAGACGCAAACTTTTCGCCAAAGACTTCCGAAGACTAGGCACCGGTTTATTTTCTTCGAGACATTCGACGAGTTCTTCTCGAACTTCATCAAGTTTAGCTTTGAATTCAAGATTGTCCGCTTTTTTCAACATTTCGTCGTCTTCAATTTCCTTGAGTGCGTCTAGAATTTTTTCTGATGTATTCGTTAAAGTTTTCTTATGGCAGTATTACAAAAAATTCCATAAAAAATGTCTATGTATGAAAAACTTTTTCGGAATCATAGTTTTCCAAATTCTTGATTATAGACTATAACTAATAGCCCATACTCAAAAGATGAATCATTTGTACGAATTTGAAACATTCTAGAATAAACCCCGTGAAAACGGTTATGTTATACCCCTCCACAAATGTCATACCAATCCACCTACGCACTGCGCAATGTTTAACATTTTTTTGTGAAACATAACGGTGCCCCGGTGTATATTTAATGTGTTTTCAATTTATTTTTTTTATTGCATTGTACTCCAAAATAATGTAAAATACTGTGCCTTTGTTGATTTTTTTGATTTAATGGCTGCTTGACTTACACGCAGAATCGAGTCGATTTTATCCAAGTTTGAAGTTTCCGGAATTTGAGCGGTTTCGTTTGACTCTTCAGCTTTTGCCACAAAATCCCTACATTTAGCCAGGGATTTTCGGATAACACTGACTGGTTTGTTTTCTTCGACACATTCGTTTAGTTCCTCCTGGAGTTCATTAAGCTCAATCTGAAGTGCGCTGTCCGATGTTTCGCCAATTTCGATATCTCCAAGAATGTCCAAAATAGCATTGGTTGTTTTGGACAGAGCCGCCTTAGTTGATTTTCGCCCGGGTTGTAGCAAAGATTGGAGTTTTTCGATTTTTTCCGGGTCAATGAGCTCAACAGAGGGGCGAGCAAATTTCGGGTGAATGGATTCTGCCCGTAAAGAACATTTCCGTTTCAAGCTTGATTGCCGGTCAGTTTCGATTTCCTCCAATAATGGCTTAAATCGGGTTGTTTTTAGCAAATATCAAATCTATTTTTTTTTTTCGAGGATCGAGCCAACATGTAACCACAAGAATAATTACAAACAAACCTTCTTGATGTGCATATTGCGTTTACGAAAAACGTGCACATCGAGGCAGTCGGTCATAGTGGTACATTTTTCTATTTTTTCCTAACTGGTTTGTCAGACAATTTTTTAATTGGATTTTCGGATTCCAACGGTACATTTTGGGTCGAGTCAAAATTTAAGAATATGTATTTTCATTTAGATTATCTAAAATTAAACATTTAGTAGTCTTGGCAGCCTCGTAAATTTTGCTGAAAAAGTGCACATCAAGGCAGTCGTGCACATCAAGAAGGTCGGGACTGTACTTGAGGACTGTCATTTGACCCCCAAACACGACCCCCGGACGTTTGTCCGACCCCGTGTAAATAACACTATTTTTGGGTTGTTTGGTTTCATCAAATGAAGTAACACTAAAACCCAACATAGAATAATCGATTACAATGTCTGACAGCGAAAAAAAATTCAGTTTTATTTCCGTTATCTGGAGTAAGTGGTCATAGATTGAACCCAGAAAACCCCCAAAAAAAGAAAATTTGCAATTATTAGGTTTCAAAAACATTTTTTTCTCTGGCACATTTTTTCAAAACTGTTAATTAGTAAACGGTTCGTTAGCCTGCAAAAAAACCTTTTTAACTTGGCCGGTTAACAGTTGGTGACCTTGGGTTTTTTGTGGTCAAATCGACCAAAAAAGTGTCCAAGGTTGGTCGGGAAGTATTCAAGAATTTGCTCTTTCGATTTTTTTTTGAATTTCTTTTTTTGAAAATCTTTTCTAAAAAAATTATAGCGAGTATTGGCCAAATATTATTGGTTTTTATACGAAGTTGCAATATGAAACAATTTTGGTGCGGATAAAAAAATGATTTTAAATTATTAATTAATAATTAAGAGCAAGTTAAAATAAAGATAATTCGGAAAATAAAACCCAATGGCTGAATATTTGAAATGACCGTATCCATCGATTTATTTCCATCCATAAAATTCGAAACTTCATTTTGTAAAGTCGACAATTGTTGACCAACTGGGCTATCACTGGTGATTTTTGGATTTTGAATCATGCTGTCGGTTTTTTCCTTCATATCAGTAAGAAATGAGACTTGCCTGTCCAAAGTATCACTTTCCGCCACCGAGTGGCCGAGATCAACC
>SCLG01000395.1:43895-63674 GCA_004367875.1 Oikopleura albicans
TGGCAGTTCTTTCGCGCATTTTTGCGTTTAGAAATTTGAAACATTCTCGAACTGCCCCATAGGAGCCGTTATAATTCTGCACATACAAATTTCCGATAAATCGCCTACGCATTGCGCCGTTCCCGACCGTACCTTTATGTTTCCGGTTTTTCGAATAATTTGGTGGAAACATAACGGCGCAGGTGGTGTACTAGTATTTTTTGGAGGAAAGGGTTAAGTAAACGATTCCTGATCGGCCTCTTCAGTGACGGTATTGTTAATCCGAGTTAGTCGCTCGGCAATTTCAGCGATTTGGTCCTCACGGCCATTTAACTCCCCCGGACTATCGGTCGCCGACGACAGTCCAAGTTCGGCGTCCACTTTCGTCATTGTTTTTCGAATTTTTGTCATTCGTTCGTTAAATTTTTCATCCGAAATCGTGGCATTATCAACGTCGCGTTGAAGAACAGTTAAACGCTTTGTTAACCGGTCAATATTTGTGGCAAAGGTCGGATCTAAGTCTGCTTTTACGAGGTTTGAAAAAATAATCGTCCTATAATTCGTAAATGGTTTTCCAATTCGAAGTACTCAAATTCGAACCAGTAAAGTTTTTCTAAAAAATTAACTTTGGAAAAAATTTGAAAATTTTGAGAAGAGGTGAAAAAAAATAAAAACTTGAAACTTTCTAAAATAACTCGAAAGTTTTGGAAACAAAGTTGAAGTTTAAAAAATCCAAATTTTTGAAAGACCCTGAGAATCTTGAAAAAAAGTTAAAAGTTTAAAATTGTTTTTTAAATCTATTACGTGGAAAAACTTAAAAATGTACAGTTCCTACCTCAAAATCGTTACAATTTGTGATTCAAAAATTTGTAACGATTTTGAATCATGACGTCATTTTGTAACGATTTTGAGTCACTGGCTTTCTAAGCCTTAAGGCTTAAAATTAGTGATTTGTTAGTGTCTTTCGTAACCAAAATCCCTTCTGCACAAGCGTTACAGAACGATTTTAAGGTAGGGTCTGTGAACACTTTTGCTCGATAAGCCTTTCGCCCTAAATTTAAGAACCTTATCACATCTATATCCACAAAATTGAACCTTAGTAAAAGATTTTTTTTATTCTAAACCATGGCTTTTGCGGCCTCCAAATTTTCTTTGAGTTTGTTGGATTCGGAATTCAGCTCAACTATAGTCTTCCTCCTAGTGGTTTCTTCATCCTCTTCATCAAATGCACTACTTATTCTCGTTATGCGTTTAGTCAGTTGCGATAATTGAGTCTTTCTGGGCGTATTTTCGTCAATTTTGGCGTCGGTCATTTCAGGAAGTCCGATTTGGTTGTTAATTTCCGCAACACTTTCTTCAATTTCGTCCATTTTTTCCTTGAATTCCTCGTCTTCCATAACTCCCTCTTCTAAATTTTGGTGGAGGACGGTCATGCGTTCTGTTAGGCTTCCAACGTCCGCGGCAAATTCAGTGTCTATATCATCCTTTCAAACGAGTTTTTAATTTTTTTCTATTTGAGACAGGGTTGGAACCGGTGGGGTCCGTTTGATTTTTTTCAAAGCGCCGTCCGAACAAATTTGAAATTAATGCACGAGATAAAGTTCATTTCCGAATTTTGAAAATCCGGCCAAAAAAAACTGAACGCATAATGGGCGCGTTCTACCCCTACAATCTATTGTGCGTGGGTTGGGGTCATTTCACTAATTGGACCGTCTCCTCATCCTCATATGATCTAGTGGCATAGTAGTCGGTAGGGTGAGCGGTCGTGTTATTACAAAGTTAAACAAATGTAAGAACCGTTCCCTTTGCATTTTCTAATTTATCAACAAGTTTATCCGTTTGATCTTTGAGTTCGGAAACGAGCCCCTCTTGCTCAATATCCTCGACGCCTTTGGTGATTCGAGTAACCCTTTCGGTCAAACGGGCAATTGTCGTCTCCCGTGGTACGTCGCTTTCACTAAGGTAGCTTTTTTGAGATTGTCCTAAAAATCAATGGAGCTAAAAATTAGCTATTGCAAAATGGATTTCTCACAAACTTATAAAATTGTGATGTGTTTTATAATTATAACACCATAATTATAGGATTTTATGTTCGGTCGACTTTTAACAGCGAATGAGGCTCACACATTTTTTTTTGTAATGGGGTGTATGATACACCCCATTACAAAAAAAAAACCGTGTATCGCAGATTTTAAAAGAGGAAATAAATAAATAATGTTACCAATTTTTGGTAACGTTGCTTGGCAGCGCGTCTGAGGCCTAAGTGGCCTGCGATCGGTCCTTTTTTGAGCGCGTTCGCCGAACGGCAACTCACCGATAGGCGATTTCCTTATTTTAAACATTTTTGGCATTCTTAACGCATTTCCGTTAAAATTTTCTTGTTCCGTTTTTTATATCAGACAATATATTACGAATATGATATTAGTAATATGACTTTAAAAAGTTCATTTTTTGTTACAATACGGGAAAGCAGTGGCCACTCCTAAAAAAATCCGTACTCTACAATTTGTGATTTAGATCTCATGAAAATGAACATTTTAGGACAATCTATAAAAAGCTGCCTTATGTCCTCATCTTCGGGCGACATTCCAATTGTATCATCAATTTTTGACATTTCGATATTTATTTTTGTGATGCGTTCCTTGAAGTCATCCTCGCTCATATCATTATCCATGTTTCTTTGGAGGAGTGTAATTCGTTTTGTCAGTCGTTTTATATCTTATACAGGGCTAAGCTTATAAAATATACCACCATATGTACCACCTAGCTTTAAATATTTTTTTAACTCCCAGGAGAAAGTGTGTTTTTTCGTCGATTTAAGGCATATGGAGGCCCCGTAGGTCAAAACGAGTATTGCATTAAATACATTGACCGTATTTTTTTGCGTAGGTTTGAGATTTCAAACAATTCTCTAGGGGGCCCTGGTGGCCCAAATCAATTTCAGATCGACGTAGTGTGACGAGCTCTACAACTTGGCTTTACCAGTTTTTTTTTAATTATTGTGATTTTTTTAAGTGCCTGTTTATATACACACATTTTCACCCTACGGGTTCCCAAAAACTCCTTCACCCTGAGAGTTAATACACCTCCTGCGGGTGAAGGGTACTTTCGCGATCAAATGGTTGTTCAAAAGATAGTTTCGCGACCACATGGTCGCGAAACCTCCCCCAAAACACCCTTTCGCGACCAAATGGTGTGGTCGCCAAAGTACTCATAAATGGGTTTTTTACCCCACTCCCTCCTGCGCAGTTGTCGGGCGGGTTTCGCGAACGCGACAATTTGTAAGATAACGTATTTAAGTGGCAATTTTTAATTTATCAACAGTAAATAGGCCTAAAACAATGTCCGAAAAAGGTTTAAATTAGACCTATCCTTTTGATGGCTGCTCACCAAGTACCTCTTTTGCCTCATTGAGTGTTTCTTTAAGTTTTTCGGTTTCTATTTTTAGCATTTCAGCGTCGGACGGCTTCGAGTCTTCGGTAATAGTTTCTTTGATTCTTGTTAGGCGGTCGGCAAAGTGGGCGATTGTCGTAGCCCGACGGACTTCCGAATTCATGGATGACTCTATCATTTAGGGATCAAATTAAGTGTAGTATACACTAATAGTGTACTACACTGCCTTAGTGTACTTCACTACCTTAGTGTACCTTAGTGTACTACACTACTTACAGGGCTCGGCACGAATGACTTTTGGGCCAAAAGTTTTGGCACATGACTTAGCTTGGCAAAGCCAATTTTTTTGAACGGACAAAATGCCAAGCCAATTTTTTGTGAGTCAAAAAAGCCAAGTTAAGACAAGCCAATGAAAATGCCTGGCTTTGCCGAGCCCTGACTACCTTAACACTTATATTAACACTATAACTCGCAAAAACATAACTTGTTAGAGCGTAGGCTATTGTTATCATAACTAGTTATGGTGTAAGCGGAAACGAAAAAACGTTTAAGCCCAACAAGTACTAACATAACGGAATATTATAAACATAAGATATTAGGTGGTGTATATGTCTGACGGGAAAGACTTTAGCTTGTTAAAGGTAATTAAGCCTTTTAAGTTCTATTAGAGTATTCGCGCTAAATAATCAGAATTCGAACCCGACTATAACCGGCTCATCTTCAGTTTCCAGTCCAAGTTGATTATCGATTTTGTTAATTTCATTTTCGATTTTTTGCATTTTATCGACAAACTGATCGTCGTTTACGGCGCCACCAGAAAACTGATCATTTAAAGTTGTTACGCGTTTTGTTAAGCGGTTAAGGTTAGTGGCAAATTGATCATCGATCTCGACACCGTCTTGCCTCGCCGATTCCAGGGCTTCTTTTAGCCCCTCGGAATTTTCACCCAACGTACTGAGAAGGAGTTAAATATTTATTTTAATGAATGCCAAAATGTTTGGATTACACACCCTTAGTAAGCAATTGCTTCCCTATTGTTCATGCGCCGTTATCTGATAAAAATCCGCGTTTAACCTTCAAACACATATTGCGGAAGATTGTCCGCATTGACATATAAAACGCGTTTTTTTTACATTATATTTTATTAAATGTAACGGCATTGAAAACCAACATAGAATAATCGATTCCAAAGTCGAAGAGAAAATGAAAATAAAAATTTTATTTCCGTAATGAATATTAATTAGTCATTCATTGGAGCTAGGAAACATTAAAAAAAGGTTATTGGCAATTAGTAGTTATCACGCACATTTTTTTCTCTGTCATATTTTTTCAAAAATGTTGAGTAGCCAACGGTCCAATAGCCTGCGAAAAATGAACCCCGTAAGTCATCCGGTTAACCGTCGGTGAATTTGTGGTTTTGTGGTCAAATCGACCAAAAAGTGTCCAAGGGTGGTCGGAGAGCTTTCCACAGTATGCTCATTCGATTCAGGACCATTGATTTGCTTATACTGAGAAATTACGTAGATAATAACACCAAAAATGATGATGCGGACAATCTTCCGCATCTGTGTTCACGGGACTTATTAAAATATGTGTTTGAAGGTTGAGCCTTTATCTGGATATATTGTAATTAACTCAATGCCACCTTAATTGTTTATCTGGGAAAATTTTAGTCTTAAATGGCTCGTATAACTCATTCCATGATGTTTATTGAGAATCTGGATGGCTCGTAAAAAGTTCTCAACAATGCTATTTTAAATCGATTGTTAGTTAGTGGCATAGAATTTGGTTACAGACCGCCGTAGGCTTATTCTATGGCAGAGCAGCCCCGTGAAGTGGTGCTAACAGTGAGCACGTAACCAATTAGATTATGTGAGGAACATAACTTACCTGATCTAATTAGTTACGTGCCTTTTTAAGCCACACTTCACGGGGCTGCTCTGTCATTCAATGAGTTATACGTGCCATTTTAGGCCCAGTAACATAACATTGTTTGACTAAAAATTTTTCCGTATAAAAAAATCTTGTTTAACTCTAACTAAGTTCTTGAACAACATTTGTAGATTTTCTGGGTGTGATCGTTGTCCTTCGATTGGTTGTTGTGGTTGTTCTAGTAGTGGTCGTTCTTGTTCGCCTAATCGACTTATCTGACCGACTTGATGACTCTTGGGCGCCAGATGGCATCGGTGAGTCGGACTCAGTGTCCTCTTTTATCCAACCCCTTTCTAGAAAAATATCAAGCGCTTGATTTGTAACATCTTCGTCGCTTTCATGTAAATTTTCTTTAACCCGAGTACACAGCTCGTTAAATGTGATAGAGCCTCTATTTGAATCTTCTTTAGGAATTAAACTACTTTTACGGTGGCCAAATATATTTATTTGATTTCTTAGGAAAAAAAACAAAAAAGAATATTAAAAATAATAAAAAACGCATGGTAATTGCAGTTATTCGAACACACAAAAAACCTATCTGGAGGCATAGATGAAGTCCTATGATCCGGTGAAAAATTAACATTTCACGCTAAAATTTGAAAAAAGGCACAATTTTGAGAAAAAAAACAAAATTAAAAAAGCCAAAATTTTGAAAAAAAAAGCCAAATTTTGATAAAAAAGCCAAATTTTGAAAAAAAAGCCAAATTTTGAAAAAAAAGCCAAATTTTGAAAAAAGATAAAATACAAAAAGCCAAAATTGTGAAAAAAAAGCCAAATTTTGAAAAAAGATAAAATTAAAAAAGCCAAAATTGTGAAAAAAAAGCCAAATTTTGAAAAAAGACAAAATTTTGAAAACAGACAAAATGTTGAAAAAAAAAGACAAAATTTTGAAAAAAGAGAAAATTTGGAAAAAAGACAAAACTTTGAAAAAAAGACAAAATTTTGAAAAAAGACAAAATTTTGAAAAAAGACAAAATTTTGAAAAAAGACAAAATTTTGAAAAAAGACAAAATTTTGAAAAAAGACAANATAAGAAAATGTATTTTTGGCCATTTTATATTTTATTTCTCTGTTTATTCACTCTGGCAGTTCTTTCGCGCATTTTTGCGTTTAGAAATTTGAAACATTCTCGAACTGCCCCATAGGAGCCGTTATAATTCTGCACATACAAATTTCCGATAAATCGCCTACGCATTGCGCCGTTCCCGACCGTACCTTTATGTTTCCGGTTTTTCGAATAATTTGGTGGAAACATAACGGCGCAGGTGGTGTACTAGTATTTTTTGGAGGAAAGTGTTAAGTAAACGATTCCTGATCGGCCTCTTCAGTGACGGTATTGTTAATCCGAGTTAGTCGCTCGGCAATTTCAGCGATTTGGTCCTCACGGTCATTTAACTCCCCCGGACTATCGGTGGCCGACGACAGTCCAAGTTCGGCGTCCACTTTCGTCATTGTTTTTCGAATTTTTGTCATTCGTTCGTTAAATTTTTCATCCGAAATCGTGGCATTATCAACGTCGCGTTGAAGAACGGTTAAACGCTTCGTTAACCGGTCAATATTTGTGGCAAAGGTCGGATCTAAGTCTGCTTTTATGAGGTTTGAAAAAAAAAATCGTCCTTTACTTCGTAAATGGTTTTCCCATTCGGAATACTCAAATTCGAACAAGTAAAGTTTTTCTAAAAAAACAATTTGAAAATTTTGAGACTCGAAAGTTTTGAAAATACGATAAAAATTAAAAAAAATCCAAATTTTTGAAAGACCCTGAGAATCTTGAAAAAAAAATTAAAAATTCAAGTGTTTTTTAACTATTGCGTGGATTGAAAAAGTTGCAAAAAATGTACAGTTCCTACCTCAAAACTTTGTGATTCAAAAATTTGTAACGATTTGAGTCATTCTCTTTTTAATCCTCAAAATGAGTGATTTGTTAGTGTTTTTTGTAATCAAAGGTAAGGACTGTAATCACTTTTGCTCGATAAGCCTTTCGCTCTAAATTTAAGAATATTATCACGTCTACCCACAAAATTGAACCTAAATAAAATACATTTTTTATTCTAAACCATGGCTTTTGCCGCCTCCAAATTTTCTTTGAGTTTGTTGGATTCCGAATTCAGCTCAACTATAGTCTTCCTCCTAGTGGTTTCTTCATCCTCTTCATCAAATGCACTACTTATTCGGGTTATGCGTTTAGTCAGTTGCGATAATTGAGTCTTTCTGGGCGTATTTTCGTCAATTTTGGCGTCGGTCAATTCAGGCAGTCCGATTTGGTTGTTAATTTCCGCAACACTTTCTTCAATTTCGTCCATTTTTTCCTTGAATTCATCGTCTTCCATAACTCCCTCTTCTAAATTTTGGTGGAGGACGGTCATGCGTTCTGTTAGGTTTCCAACGTCCGCGGCAAATTCAGTGTCTATATCATCCTTTCAAACCGGTTTTTAATTTTTTTTTTATTTGAGACAGGGTTGGAACCGGTGGGGTCCGTTTAATTTTTTCAAAGCGCGTTCCGAACAAATTTGAAGTTAATGCACGAGATTAAGTTCATTTCCGAATTTTGAAAATGCGACCGAAAAAAAAAAATGATTGTATAATGTGCGCGTTTTACCCCTACAATCTATTGTGCGTGGGTTGGGGTCATAACGCTAATTGGACCGTCTCCTCATCCTCATATGATCTAGTGTCATAGTAGTCCGTAGGGTGAGCGGTCTTTTTATTACATAGTTAAAAAATGTAAGAACCGTTCCCTTTGCATTTTCTAATTTATCAACAAGTTTATCCGTTTGATCTTTGAGTTCGGAAACGAGCCCCTCTTGCTCAATATCCTCGACGCCTCTAGTAATTCGAGTAACCCTTTCGGTCAAACGGGCAATTGTAGTCTCCCGTGGTACGTCGCTTTCACTAAGGTAGCTTTTTTGAGATTGCCCTAAAAATTAAATGGGGCCTGGATCACAATAGCTATTTCAAAATGGATTTTTCACAAACTAATAAAATCGTGATGTGCTTGAAAAAGATCCGTACCATAATAGGGCACTACCTGAAAACGGAGAAACTTGAAAACGGAGAAACCTGAAAACGGTGAAAATTTGCCAAAAATGGCCTCTAAAATGCTCTCTAGCGCCAAAACTTGTCTCCTTTTTCAGCTTTTTTATTTCACCAACGTAATCGACGCATCAAACTGTATCATATGTGTCAGTTTTAGATGTTTCTCCGTTTTCAAGTTTCTCCGTTTTCAGGTAGTGCCCATAATAGTACTCTACAATTTGTGATCTCATGAAAATGAACATTTTAGGACAATCTAAAAAAAGCTGCCTAATGTCCTCATCTTCGGGCGACATTCCAATTGTATCATCAATTTTTGACATTTCGATATTTATTTTTGTGATGCGTTCCTTGAAGTCATCTTCGCTCATATCATTATCCATGTTTCTTTGGAGAAGTGTAATTCGTTTTGTTAGTCGTTTTATATCTTATGCAGGGCTAATTTTATAAAATGTGCCACCATATGTACCACCTAGCTTTAAATATCTTTTATAACTCCCTGGCGGAAGTGTGTGTATATATACACACGACTTGTTTTACGCGTAAATTACGTCGATTTAAGGCATATGGAGGCCCCATAGGTCAAAACGAGTGTTACTGACCCCCTCAACTTTTCGAAAAAATTACATTGACGGTATTTTTTTTTTGCGTAGATTGGATATTTCAAACAGCTCTCTAGAAGGCCCTGGTGGCCCAAATCAATTTCTGAATAGATCGACGTAGTTTGACCAGCTCTACAATTTGGCTTTACCAGTTTTTTTACACCTCCTGGCAGTTGTCGGGCGGGTTTCCCGAATGCGCCAATTTGTAAGATAACGTATCTAAGTGGTAATTTTTAATTTATCAACAGTAAATAGGCCTAAAATAATGTCCGAAAAAGGTCTAAATAAGCCCTTTCCTTTTGATGGCTGCTCACCAAGTACCTCTTTTGCCTCATTGAGTGTTTCTTTAAGTTTTTCGGTTTCTATTTTTAGCATTTCAGCGTCGGACGGCTTCGAGTCTTCGGTAATAGTTTCTTTGATTCTCGTTAGGCGGTCGGCGAAGTGGGCGATTGTCGTAGCCCGACGGACTTCCGGATTCATTGACGACTCTATCATTTTGGGATCAAAATCAAAAATAGATTTTTTTTAATGTATGAAGTACTACCTAAACAGTTATATTAACATTATAACTCGTCAAAAACTGTTTACATAACTGGTTAGAGCGTGGGCGATTGTTAAGATAGCTGGTTATGGTGTAGGCAGAAACCAAAAAACGATTTAGCCAAAAAACAGCTAACATAACGGAATATTATCACACATAACTTATAAGTTGGTGTATACATTTCTGAACGAAAATATTTCACCTTATTAAGCCTATTAGAGTCTATTAAATAGAGTATACGCGCGAAATAAACAGAATTCGAACCCGACTATAACCGGCTCATCTTCAGTTTCCAGTCCAAGTTGATTATCGATTTTGTTAATTTCATTTTCGATTTTTTGCATTTTGTCGACAAACTGATCGTCGTTTACGGCGCCGCCAGAAAACTGGTCATTTAAAGTTGTTACGCGTTTTGTTAAGCGGTTAAGGTTGGTGGCAAATTGTTCATCGATCTCGACACCGTCTTGCCTCGCCGATTCCAGGGCTTCTTTTAGCCCCTCGGAATTTTCACCCAACGTACTGAGAACGAGTTAAATATTTATTTTAATGAATGCCAAAATGTTTGGATTATACACCCTTAGTAAGCAATTGCTTCCCTATTGTTCATGCGCCGTTATCTGATCAAAATCCGCGTTTAAACCTTTATCTGGATATTTTGTAACTAACTCAATGCCACCTTAATTGTTTATCTGGGAAAATTTTAGTCTTAAATGGCTCGTATAACTCATTCCATGCCGTTCATTGAGAATCTGGATGACTCGTAAAAAGTTCTCAACAATGCTATTTTAAATCGATTGTTAGTTAGTGGCATAGAATTCGGTTACAGACCGCCGTAGGCTTATTCTATGGCAGAGCAGCCCCGTGCAGTGGTGCTAAAAGTGAGCACGTAACCAATTAGATTATGTGAGTAACATAACTTACCTGATCTAATGAGTTACGTGCCTTTTTAAGCCATACTTCACGGGGCTGCTCTGTCATTCAATGAGTTATACGTGCCATTTTAGGCCCAGTAACATAATATTGTTTGACTAAAAATTTTTCCGTATAAAAAAAATCTTGTTTAACTCTAACTAAGTTCTTGAACAACATTTGTAGATTTTCTGGGTGTGATCGTTGTCCTCCGATTGGTTGTTGTGGTTGTTCTAGTAGTGGTCGTTCTTGTTCGCCTAATCGACTTATCGGACCGACTTGATGACTCTTGGGCGCCAGATGGCATCGGCGAGTCGGACTCAGTGTCCTCTTTTATCCAACCCCTTTCTAGAAAAATATCAAGCGCTTGATTTGTAACATCTTCGTCGCTTTCATGTAAATTTTCTTTTACCCGAGTACACAGCTCGTTAAATGTGATAGAGCCTCTATTTGAATCTTCTTTAGGAATTAAACTACTTTTACGGTGGCCAAATATATTTATTTGATTTCTTAGGAAAAAAACAAAAAAGAATATTAAAAATAATAAAAACGCATGGTAATTGCGTTTATTCGAACACACAAAAAACCTATCTGGAGGCACAGATGAAGTCCTATGATCCGGTGAAAAATTAACATTTCACGCCAAAATTTGAAAAAAAGGCACAATTTTGAGAAAAAAAACAAAATTAAAAAAGCCAAAATTTTGAAATAAAAAGCCAAATTTTGAAAAAAGACAAAATTAAAAAAGCCAAAATTGTGAAAAAAAGCCAAATTTTGAAAAAAACAAAATTTTGAAAACAGACAAAATTTTGAAGAAAAGACAAAATTTTGAAAAAAAAAAGACAAAATTTTGTAAAAAAAGACAAAATTTTGAAAAAAAACTAAATTTTGAAAAAAAGTTAAAACTTTGGAAAAAAAGACAAAATTTTGAAAAAAGACAAAATTTTGAAAGAAAACAAAATAAAAAAGCGGAAATTTTGAAAAAAAAACGAAAATTTTAAAAAAAGCCAAAATTTTGAAAAAAAAAACATAATTTTGAAAAAAAAACACAAAGTTTTGAAAAAAAACTATTAGAAAAATTGGCAACTTTTTTGACATTTTGAAGTTCAAAATCTTCAATAAACGTGAATTATGGCCACCGAATCTTAAAATAGTCCGGGCAATATCTGGTGAATTTTCAGGAATTTTATCAAGCGTTTTTAAAACATAAAAGCGTTGTTCGCGAGTGGATTTTTTCAATGAAGATATTTTTGGGAGTCCAGAATCAGAAATAGGTTCTGATTCTGAAGACGTAGCTTGATCCAAAACTACGTTTCGTTCGGATAAAAATTTTAACCCGCTTTGTATGATGGCTTCATTTTTAATGTCTGAAGATTGCTGGATGGCGTCTACGAGTTCAGATTGCGTGAGACCTTTGTCTTTCTTGAGACATTTAACGATGGCCGAAACAACATTCGGAACCTTTTCATCAAACCTAAATAAATCGTTGGGCTTTAGTCGGATAATATACTGTTTCAAACATTTGGCCAATACGACATGGACGTAATTATATTAGGGACGAAAATAGAGTCCCAAATGGGAGTATCGTCTCACATGGGATGTTTGAATGACGAATTTATAATAAAATGTTTTACTCGTCACTTTTATCAGCAACTTGAGTTACATATAAAAACAAATTGAATCAAAATTGTAACCTGTTTATCTGATTAAATTTCATGAAAACGGGGTCCAATTTAAAAGATAAAAAAAAAGTTTATCATTATAGTTGATTGCTGGATTAGATACGCGTTCATTTAAATATCTTAATGAATAAATAGAAAAACGGAAAAAGGGATAACTGTTGACCAGAAAACTGCGCAGGGGGTGTATTGCAGTTTACGTTGATTGCAAGGAAATTGCTACTATGACATAATCAACTTATG
Source organism: Oikopleura albicans (assembly GCA_004367875.1). Taxonomy (NCBI): domain Eukaryota; kingdom Metazoa; phylum Chordata; class Appendicularia; order Copelata; family Oikopleuridae; genus Oikopleura; species Oikopleura albicans. The sequence goes on from SCLG01000395.1 coordinate 56,207, forward strand.
GTTCCCGAAGGGTGTTATCATTTAGTAGAATATCTTGCATTTTATGAAAATTATATGAAATTATCCCTGATCAATCGTTAAATAACAGCCAAGTTTTATGAACATGAACCAGTTAGATTATCATTGAAACTCTGTCTTGAGAAATTCAATGAGAATCTAACTGGTTCATGAACGTTCAATTTCAGAAAACTCGGCTATTATGAAAATACTCGAAAATCACACGTAAAAATTATTGTTCTCACAAACTTACCCAGAAAAGTCTGGATGGATAATAAGCAGCTTATCTGTCGCCGATGACATTGACTTCGCCGTTTTGATTTTTTCAGGCGACTCTTTGATTTTATCTGAAACTGAAATAAAAAATACGTTATCTCTTTCGATGTTGTTTCAGAATACAACTGAAACTAAAATGAGCTCAACAAAATTGACCATGAATTCTAGAGAAAAAAAACGCTACTTACCAACTTTACCCCGGAGTTTATTCATCTTTGTTTGGATACTTTTTAACCGAGAAGAATATTCGTCGGATGAATATTCATTTTCCACAGCGTCGTTTTCTAACACGGAAATTTCATTTGAAATAATGTTATAATTAAAATGATCACTAGACGTCGCTTTTGCCGACTCTTCTAATCGTGAAAGCTTTATTAAGACTTGAAAAAATTTGATTAGATGTATTTGAGTTAAAATTTGTAATCATGACTTAATCTTATTATATTTATTGCGATTAAAACCTTTTTTGATATTTTAAAGAACAAGCGCAAAATTTTCACGAAAACTTTTACACCAGATATATTTTTTTAGTTTCAAAATCAAAAATAATCGGGCCATTTTGTGTCTACATTTTGTAAATATTTTTGCATGTAGAATTTGGTGAATATAACCGTATAATTATTAGATTGAAATAAATTAAAAAAGCCATTTACATAAAAATTAGTACAGTGTATTTGATAAAAAAACGCGTAGAATCGAAAATACATCTTAATACTGTTAAGTTTTCATCATAAGGAAAACTCATTTCGAAATATGTACTATATTCTCGAATAAAAAAGTGTATCGAGGAGGTAAAATGTTAACAGTATTACGATGTTACATCGTCGATGTATAATCTAACCTACGCGTTTAAATCAACTACCCTTATATGTTACGGGTCTCACCTCCTTCACAGGTTTTTTTTAACCAAAAATGAAGATTCGTTTATTGATAACGTAGTATTTCAAAATGAAAGAATCGCGGAGTACATTCTGTATTCTACTTGATAGAAAATATCTAAAATATATACACCACCTAACCATCTGGCTTAACACCATTTGGCTTAACAGTGTGCATTTGACTTAACAGTTTTCAGTTGAATTAAAACTTTTTTTAGTCCTTACATGGTTAGGTGGTGTATAACGATTTTTTCGATTTTTTCGTTCATTATATTAATTTGTATCATTTTTGTATAGCATTTGCTCATTTTATTCGTCAATTTGGAATTTAAATCTAGAGAAAAAGCCTATTTGCATTTGAGTTAACACTTTTTTTTTGTTTCAAGTTTTCCAGGGCTTTAACCTACACACTACCCATGTGGCTTAACAGTTTGCATTTGACTTAACAATTTGCATTTGAATTAACACCTTTTTCCGGAAAAAATGTGTTAAATCAAATGGTTAGGTGGTGTTTACTAATATACATATACAGTTTCAATCTTGTCTTGTTTTTAAGTCGTTGAATTTTCTGATCGTTTTTATGCGAAACTGAAAATGTTTTCTCGTGATGAGGCAATATATTCCTGTTGGATAACGGCTCACTTCCAACAGCTTTATTAATTGTATCCATTTTCCTCTTTCGAATAGTCGATCGCCAGATTTTCTTATGGTTAATTGATTGGTTCTCAAACTCGACAGTGCCTAACAGGGATCGAAATCACAATCATGAAATCGTACTCACAAAATCACAATCACGAAATCACAAAATCTCAATTATGAAATCTAAGTCACAAAATCACAATCACGATTTTTTTTTACATTTTTTGTAGAATTGAGTTTTAGCAAACAACATACGGATTTTTGATCCCTAGTGCCTAATCCTTTTGTCAATCTGCGGTTTCTGTCCAAAATGCGACCATCCCGCCCTCCCAACGCATTAATAGAATTTGTATTCGACACATTTTTCTCAATCGACTCTGTTTTTGTGACCAATGGATTTTCTTTTTCGAGATTTAATTCAGCCTCTGTATTTAAGATGAAAAATGCGCGTTTTTTCAGGATGCTATTAAAAAACGCCAATATAACAAAACAACAGTTTTCTGGAGCTATTTTTCGAAACAATACAATTTTATAACAGTAATTTGAAACGTACAACACATGTGCACTTATTTGGACACTTCGTCTGTCAAAAAGTGTCCAAATAAGTGCAAATTGTCAACATGAATGCACAGTGTGTAGGCGGAATAGCTGGAAAACTCGAACATTTTTTGTTCAAATAAGTGCACGACCGGGACAAGTTCTAGACTGTTTAAAAGTTTTGTGTAAAATACAAGGGGATTTTTTGTTCAAATAACTGCAAAATCGGGTGGTTTGTAGAACATTTCAAATTACAGTGTAGCAAAACAAGAACATTTTTTGTCCAAATAACTGCACGATCGGGTTATGNGAATCTTTTCTGAAACTCTTCGTAATGCGGGTTAAGCGTTTAGTTATTCGCGATAATTCGGTAGAGGGCGCACCGTTCTCCGTAAAATCGTCTGACGATAAGCTCATTTGGTCGTCTATTTCGATCAGGCTATTTTTGATTTTATTTACGTTTTTCTTGAAATTTGTTGCTTCGATTTTTCCATTTTTCCAATTTTCTTTTAAAATAGTCACACGATTCGTCAAATCTTGAAGATCCTTCTTAATTATTTCATCTAAGGCACCGGGTTTTTATAAAAAACGTTTTCCGAAAAGCCTCATGGTGCGTGGAAATTTGAATAAATTTGGGGTTTTAATTAATGGCTTAGTAGAGAAATAAAGGAACCTGAAAACTTTTTTTTCGCTGAAACTTTCTGTCCCCCCTAATTCGAGGTCGTAGATCACGATTTTTTTATGAAAAATTTTTTTGGTACCATCTTCATCCCTTTTTTGACGATTCAAAACCGTAAAAATGGGTCAAAATGGGTCGTGTTGGTCATCGGTTGTGGGTCAAACGGCACAATTTGAGATGTTAATTTTTCAGACAAAATGTATGCTAAATCCCTTTTTTGGCGAAAAAAAATTTTTTTTCAGGTTCCTTTATTTCTCTACTAAGCCAATGTTTTTCGGAGCAAAATTTTTCTTCGAAAAACGTTTTCTCGTAAAAACTGCGGCACCTTTGTATACCCGGCCTTGCGCTTGATTTGCACTTTTTGAATCCGAATTGTGCAAAAACATTCGATTTTTTCGGTGGGTTTCTTTTCGTAGTCGGGTTTTTTGAACTTTGTCAAAATTTTCTTTCGGTTCACTTTTTAGCGACTTTTTATCAAAATTGACGGTATCAATTTTTTTTGTTATTTTTCGGTTTCTAGTTATAAATTGACCAGCTCGGCCCTTTTTATCAAGGTCACTATCAGATGAGGCGACGCTTTGTGCTGATTTCTTCACGATTTCATTTTTCGAAGTAGTTTTTTTGTTTCGTCGAGGTTTTGTTCTTTCGTGAATTTCGTTTTGGGCAACTGGAAATGTTTTCTCGTGATGAGGCAATATATTCCTGTTGGATAAAGGCACACTTCCAACAACTTTATTAATTGTATCCATTTTCCTCTTTAGTATAGTCGATCGCCAGATTTTCCTATGGTTGATTGATGGGTTCTCAAAGTCGACAGTGCCTAGCAGGGATCGAAATCACAATCACGATTTTTTTTTCATATAATTTGTAGCATTGGCTGAGTTTTAGCGAACAACATACGGATTTTTGATCCCTGGTGCCTAATCCTTTTGTCAATCTGCGGTTTCTGTCCAAAATTCGACCATCCCGCCCTCCCAGCGTATTAATAGAATTTGTATTTGAAATACTTTCCTCAGTCGACTCGGTTTCTGTGAACTTTTCTGTTCCTGGTAGATGTAATTCCGCCTCTTTATCAAAGATGAAAAATACACGTTTTTCAAGATGCTACCGGTTAAGTTTCATGAAAATTTGACGAACGTTTTTAGTAAACCGTGTCGGCATATTTTAAGATGATATAAAGACCATTTTCCTATTTTTATTTCGAACTGGGGTGTTCCTTTTTTCTCCCCTTTTTATAAAGAGGGTAGAAAGGACGGCACCCTAGTTCGAAATAAAAGGGGAAAATTGGTCTTTTTGTCATCTTAAAATATGCCGACACGGTATACTAGAAACGCTCGGCCGATTTTCATGAAACTCAACCGGTATCAAAAACAATTTACTGGAGTTATTTTGTCTTCTAGAAAGTTGCGTTTTTATCAAAAATTGTCGAAAATCGTCAAATTGGCACCCCTAGGGGTTAATATTCGGGGGTCCCGTGATGAGATTTGTTGATCACTGTATCATACTCTATCATCTGGTACCAAAAGAAAATTGATACGGAGAACCTCGAAAAAAGCTTGGGACACCCTATCCGGTATTGACCACATACAGGAGGGCCTATTCATAAACTAAAAACCCTATTTTCATCTTGCCCTGTAACATCTTTTGATTTTAACTCAACGTTTGTTGCAATTGATTTACTTTTGGGGTTTGTTTTTGATGTTCGTACGGGTTGAATCAAATCTATGCTATCTTCACTATCAGAATCTGTTTGTTCAGAACTTATTGAATCTTTTCTGAAACTCTTCGTAATGCGGCTTAAGTGTTTAGTTATTCGCGATAATTCGGTAGAGGGCGCACCGTTTTCCGTAAAATCAACACTTTCCTTCGATGGAAGGTCATGACGTGGAATACTTTTTGCGGAATTCAATCCACATGCTGAATTTATTCCAGATATTGAATTTTACCAGATGGTGGGTTTATTCACTCTACACCACTTAACCAGTTATCATAACACCAAGAGTGTTCAAAAAGTTTTAATTTTGTTAAGATAATTGGGTAGGGCGTTTGGTTAGATAAATGGAAATTGCGATATGTGTCGGTTCAAAAACTGTGAAGACAACAGAACTTTGTTACGATAACTCGTTAGGGGGTACCCGAGTGCCGACCTCTGGTGTACTTAATATATTTCACATGCTGAATTTATTCCGCAACAATTTATTCCAGATCATTACCTCCCTCGTCTGACGATAAGCTGATTTGGTCGTCTATTTCGATCAGGCTATTTTTGATTTTATTTACGTTTTTCTGGAAATCTGTTGCTTCGATTTTTCCATTTTTCCAATTTTCTTTTAAAATAGTCACACGATTCGTCAAATCTTGAAGATCCTTCATAATTACTTCATCTAAGGCACCGGGTTTTCATAAGAAAACGTTTTCCGAAAACCCTCATGGTCCGTGGAAATTTTAATATATTTAAAAATAACGGTTTTAATTAATTCCTTCGGAAAACGTTTTCTCGTAAAAACTGCGGTACCTTTGTATACCCGGTCTTGCACGTGATTTGCACTGTTTGGATCCGAATTGTGCAAAAACATTCGTTTTTTTCGTTTTCCGGTTTTTTGAACTTTGTCAAAATTTTCTTTTAGTTCACTTTTTAGCGTTGGTTTATCAAAATTAACGGTGCCAATTCCTTTTGTTGTTTTTCGGTTTCTTTTTATAAATCGACCCGCTCGGCCCTCTCTATGATGGTCACTATCAAGGTCATTATCAAGTTCACTATCAAGGTCACTATCAAGGTCACTATCAAGGTCACTATCAGATGAGGCGACGCTTTGTGCTGATGTTATTACAAATTTATTTTTCGACGTGATTTTTTTGTTTAGTCGAGGTTTTGTTTTTTCGTGACTTTCGTTTTGTGCAACTGTCACACGGTTCGTCAAATCTTGAAGATCCTTCGTAAGTACTTCATCTTAGGCACCGGGTTTTTATAAGAAATCGTTTTTCCGAGACACCTCATTTTCCCTTGAAATTTGTGGTATTTAATTAACGTTTTTCAGAGAATAATTTTTTCTTGGGAAAACGTTTTCTCGTAAAAACTGCGGTACCTTTGTTTACCCGGTCTTGCGCTTGACTTGTAGTTTTTGGACCCGAATTGTGCAAAAACTTTCGATTTTTTCGTTGGCGTTTTTTTCGTTGGTTGGTTTTCTTAACTATGTCAAAATTTTCTTTTGGTTCGCTTTTTAGCGACTCTTCATCAAAATTAACGGTACCAATTTCTTTACTTATTTTTCGATTTCTTTTTATAAATCGACCAGCTCGGCCCTCTTTATCAAGGTCACTATCGGATGAGGATATGGTGTGTACGGGTTTCTTCACAATTTTATTTTTCGAAGTGATTTTTTTGTTTAGTCGAGGTTTTGTTCTTTCGTGACTTATTCTTTCCTGGAGTTGGGGTGTTACACTACTGGTGGTTATTTTATAGGACGCTTTCATTTTAGCAATTGTTTGGAAACTATGTATAAATTTCAATTACGTATTTTTAGTATTGAAAAAATATATTTTACTCCGTATTTACGGAAATAATTTTTCTGATGGGGCGAGAGTCTCACTGTGAGCCGGCACTACCGGAAAACGGAGAAACAGGAAAACGGGGAAACATAAAAACGGAGAAAATTTTCTACGGAAAAAAAAATTGATGCGTAGTTTACCTTGGTGAAATAAAAAAGTTGATAAAGGAAACAAATTTTGGCGCTAGAGAGCATTTTAGTCGCCTTTTTGGCAAATTTTCTCCGGTTTCAGGTTTCTCCATTCTCAGGTAGTGCCTGTGACTTTTTCCTATTTCAGCAGTCTCATTGACGCCCCAAAACTCGTTTTTTTCTTGCTCGAAAAAAAAAACAAAATGTTGGAAACGAGAATATTACTAAGTAGAATTGGAATCAATTTTCCATGATCACATTCAATAAATGACCCAATTAGTTTAAAAAACGGGCTGTTCAAAAATAACCACCATAATCATTTCCTGTAATTGCTCTTAAAGTGTTTCTGGCCAAAACGGTCGTAACTCCTAAGGAAATAATTTGTTTTTTTAACTAGGATCGATAGAATTGGTGTCAATTTTTGCGTCGAAGTTTGCTTTATCCACAAAAAAATTGTCGAAGTATTCTTTTCGGCCAATTCGCCTTTCGACCAATTATACTTGATATGTGTAAGGCTTATACCGTATAAGTTATACGGTAAGCTTTACACCGTAAACTTACAGCAATTCCTATGATTTTGTAATTTATTTCGTGTCAAACTTACTTTTTAACGAATCTTCCAAAAAATCCAATCTTGATTTTGGTTTCTGTTGCGGTTTCATTTCAAATGAGATGTACGAATTTATTTTCCGGAAAAATACTCATTTTTTTTTCTTATAAAACCGCTACCTGACTCTCTATCTTCATGGTTGACTTTGAAACTTATTTCTATAAATAAATATTTT
>SCLG01000395.1:70051-97656 GCA_004367875.1 Oikopleura albicans
GACTATATCGTACGGTAGTGTACCGTATTATACCGTACTGCACATAGAAAATTATAGGTGGGTTTAGGCAATTTCCGTATTTTAACTCTCAGGGGAAGGGCTTTTTGATAACCCTTAAAAATTCACAATAATCCGAAACAATTCTGGTAAAACTGATAAAGCCAAGTTGTAGAGCTCGTCAAACTACGTCGATATGACTATAAAGAAATTGATTTGGGCCACCAGGGCCCCCTAGAGAGCTATTTGAAATATCCAACCTACGCAAAAAATATCGCCAATGGAATATTCTCGAAAAGTTGAGGGGGCTCAGCAATACCAAGTCTGCCCTACGGGCCCCGTAGTACGGGGCCTCCTTATGCCTTAAATCGACAAAAAAACAACTCGTGTGCACATATGCACACACTTCCCCCTTGTGAGTTAACAAGTTTTGACACCTGTGTTTGTTGGTCTTTCCGGATTATTTCATAAATGAGGTCGTTGCTAGAAAGGTGTTTTTTTTGTCGGGCAAATTGTATTTTTTCAATTATTATTTGCCCAATGTCATGATCAAATAAATGAGCCATGACGGTGTAAATTTGATGAATACAACGACTTTCTAAACAATTAAATATCTTAATCAGCATGCCTTATTTGAATTTTGACCGCGTTTATTAACACTGTTGTAATAATACGGTCTAATATTTAACTCGGGCGATTTTTTTTTCGTTTTCTCAATTACACTACTCTAGTAGTGTTCCTGCTGTAAATATCATTGAGACAAGTGTTAGTTTTTTGACTCATCCGGTATACGTTTTGGCAAAGACAAAAAACATTAATTTTCATAAAATCGTGATCGATATGGCTTTTGGGACCGACTGTGTCAATTGGCAGATTACAGGGTGAGGTTATATAGATGATAAGCTGTTTTTTGGTGACTTATATAATATAAGTTATATTCGCTCAGCGCACTCGCGAACCAAAAACGGCTAATCATCTACACCACCTACCTGCTTAAAGTAACGCTGCTTAAAGTAACATTATTCGCTTAAAGTAACAGTTTTTTTGCGAATAGTGGTAACTTTTTCAACCCACGCACTACCTGCTTAAAGTAACAGTTCCGCTTAAAGTAACAGTTTTTTTTAGGATTTCATTTTTATGCTTCAATATTTTCGGATGTAAAGTATTTTTAGTACATTTCAAAAATATTTGTCATCTGATTAATCATTCAGAACTATTTTTGGTATGAAAAATAATCAAAAAAAAGTATATTGAAAAAGGGGTAGCCATTTTTGGTCTATAAAATTTTTCACGGACAATCCAAAAAGTACAAGGTCAAGTTAGTTTATNTATATTACCTCACCCTGTAGTTACATTTTTCTCCTCTATATTTTTCATAACGTATAGACGATACCCTATGGTCCATACCGTATGGACCATACGGTATAATACGGATTGAAAATCACTACGTTTTAGTAGCTTTCTGGCGGCCCAAGTGGCCCGACTGGACCACAAAAAAAACAGAACAAAAAAATTGAGCAAACCTGTACATATTTACAAGCAAACTTTGAAGATCTTTGTAATTAAATTCATTGTTGAGGCTGTGGACTCGGTCGAGCTCATTAAGAACTTTTGTGGGTGACTTTTCGGCAGAATATTGTGACACAAGGCGAACTAATTTTCGTAAATCTAAAAAAATGGATAATGCAATGTATTTACTTAATTAATAACAATGAATTCCCATGAAAGCGTTGCGTCTTGTAATATCCAAAAAACAGCCCCGCAAAGATAACCCATGCAGTGACAAAACAGCCCCTGAAGAATGGATACAAACTGTAACTAATTTAATGACAGTGCAGCCCAACAAAGCGGTCTGAAAATGATCGACTATTGGTGTTTTATAATGTGCATATTCTAAATAATGAGCTTTATGCCGAAACATGTTTTATCCGACTTCGTAATAACGCGCGTTGCAAATGAAAGCGGGTCAAACAGGACGCCGCGGCGTTTACTCATTTTGAAAAATGAAAGCGGATCAAAATGAGTAAACGCGCTCATGTTTGACCCGCTTTCATTTAGAATGGGCGTTACAACGACAGCCAACAAAAACGCGCACCGTATTGCCCCCAAATTAAATTAAAAAATTGCCCAACAAGCAAGCAATAAGCATTCCATTTGTTTGAAACCTTTTATGTCGACATTATCCTGATGAGAGGATTCGTTCTTCGTACATTTAAGGATGTGATGGGCGTGCCAAATACTCATCAGTTTAAGTGATACCGCTACATGTCGCGGCGTTAGCGGTGATTTATGATTTAATCGATTCGACCCGCCAAATGTCACCTAAAATACACAGTTTATGTATTATGCGGGTTAAATGCGTTTATTGCAAAAAAACTTAGTACAGTCGTAGAGCCTTTTTCTTTACAGCCTTTTAATTGACAAAAATCCCGTTTCTTGACAAATTTTGACCCGATGAGTCATGATGACGCGTGCAACTGGCCTATTTCTGCCCCTAATCGAAAAAAAGTTCTCATATCTTGACAGATTTCGGGCCCTATGAGTCATGCGAAAGTGGCAAGAAAAAGGCGATACGACTGTATAGGGAAATAATCAACTTTCATTTTTTAGGAATGTAACTACGTCAATTTGATTAATCAATAATTGGTTTGGAGCACAAGGGCCCCCTAGAGAGCTGTTTGGAACCTACGCAAAAGAACGTTTTCCATACAGCGTAAGTGACAAGTAACAAAAATGAACGATTAATAAAGTATGGGGTTAGATTGGTATTTAGTGCTCATCAAAGGCGCGTTATTACTTGTAAAATTAGTTAACCTTTGTTTGCATGGCTGCTTTCATTGAACTGTCGCGATGAACGAGACGCGGCGGTTTTTCGGGCTCGATTGGCGTCGCAGTCACCATTGGAATGTGATGTTCGATATGTAATTCGCTCGGATTCGCGTCGTTTATCGTCGAACTTCTGTATTAGGTATTCAGCGGTATTATCTTTTATTTACTCTACTTGTAAAAACTGACTTGACCTTATAACCAGGGCTCGGCACGAATGGCTTTTGGCACATGGCTCGGCTTGGCCTGGCTTTTTGTAAGCCAAGCCAAATTTTAACAGCTAAGCCAAGCCAAATTTAGAAAGCCAAGCCAAGCCAACATTTTTCAAAAGGGGAAAAGCCAAGCCAAGCCAAGCCAATGAAAATGCCTGGCTTTGGCGAGCCCTGCTTATAACCCTTTAAAAATTGGATTTTCCCAAAAAAATTCTAAAAGACACGATTTTATAGAAAAAAAATGCCAAGAGACATGATTTCTATAGAAAAAGGTCAATAACCGACTACATGCGGTCACCAAATAAAGGACCGTTTTTCAAAACACGAAACCGACCCTTATTTGGCGACCTCCTGGCTTTTTTCTAAATCCTAGTTCCTAGACAGTCTAAAGAGTCTAGACAGTTTCGAGAGTCTAGGTTAGACTCTAATATAGGCATTTTAATTAAATACGAACCAATTTTCGATTCCAAAAAAAACGTAAGACGGGGTTAATTATCTCTGATACCTTCCTTAATGGTCCATCGGGCTCGTCAATTGTAATGATGGATTCACCGTCTGTATACGTATCGCCTACCGAGTCCAGTGATTTCGTCTCGAGATACTTAGTTCAAGGTTTTCGTTCAAATGCGCAATAAAAAACACAAAAAATTCCAAAAACACTTTAGTTAAGGCCGTAAAACACTTTGTTTTTGTCGTTTCCATACAATGTCAAAGTCGTTGGGTGGATTGTGTTCATGTGAGCCCCTCCTCCCCCGCTGTGCTGATCTGCTCACCTCAAAAAACGTGATCACCCGCAGTGGCGAGGAACATTTATAAGCCTTGAATGGAAATGTTTTGCGATAATAAAAAAAAAGTAAAGTGGACAACGAGGTGTGACATATTCTATAAAATAAATGTCAAACATTTAATTGATAATTTTGCCTGAAAGGGGTTGAATAGTCTGGTACTCACCCATGTAATCCGAAGAAACGACTTAAATTGAATTCAAAGAAAAAAAGGCGATTTGTTTAACTCGTGGGATGAACTCGGGATATGGAAATAACAAAATTAGACATTAATTAAACATTAAAATTTGTTTATCAATCTAATTTAATTTAATCAAAATTAACGATGCCAATGGTCCGGTTCGAAGACGATGAAAAAATTTCGTGCCACAGAATTTGGAAAAATCAAAATATTATGAAAATATTATTTTAGAGAATAAAATTACAAAAAAATTTCCATATTATTTTGGAAGTTATATTTTTGTATATTTTTACTGCTATTCTCATACAGTATGATTCATACTCAAATGTATTTTGAGCAGTTTCGAATTCGGAAGATAAATTTTTGATATCGAATTAATACGTAATGTTTTAAGGACCTGATAATTTTAAGATAGAAATTAAAAAAAAATATTAAGTGGCCTAAAATGACCGCCATCATTGGGAACGTTTCAAGAGGTTAAGACAAAGTCATTACCGTTATTTTGATCTGTGCCTAATCCCTCGCGAGTTAAGGCCAAAGATACAGTTTTTATCGTTTGACTACAATCTAAAGAGCGTATACTCCCGTTAGGTATACATATCTCAGAAAACCCAATCCTTGTCACTTTCACTCACCATCTTTTTAATGCTCTTGTCGTGTCTCCTGGGCTTTGCTTTACCACAAGTGATGATGAATAGCTCCGGTAAAAAGCGAAGTAAAATAGCAATACATCAGACGCATCCGTCTGTCTCTATTTCGACACGATACTAATATATTATAGCGCATTATTTCCCCCTATCGCATGCCGTCGTCCTCGTAATCCCGAAAAAGAGAGGCGCCTAGGTGCATCCAGATATTAACTCATAAGCAACGGATGAGTACTACGCCGGTAGATTTATGGCGATTTGGGCAAAAATAATATTTGTGCCCGGTTCGCATTTACATAGCCCTTTATTCGGCATTTTCGCATTAAAATAATTTCTTTCACTAAAAACGCGCATTGTAATTCCATTTAAACCAATTAACTCATACTCACCGCTGTTATACCACTTTTATGTCTGCACATCGGATGTATATAGACATGAAGCCAAGACGAAAACTGACTTGACCCTACAACCACTGGAAAAAAAAACTACACATGTAAAGATCAGGATTACGTGGTTCGATTCAATTTCTTGACAAAAAATTGTAAGATCGCGCCTAAATGTATGGTTTCATACTTTTTAGAATGTTTGCTGAAAAAGATCACATTTTTTGTAACTCTCAGTTTTTTTTTTCAAGACATGAATTTATTCCAAAAAAAAACGCATAAATGACCATAATACCCTATGCCGCCCAAAATTTTAGCCCTTAATAGTTATAACCACCACCGTCGCGTCTTAGCTTTTAGTGCGGTTAAATAGGCTTTGATTATGACATTTCAAAAATCGTAATGAAAATTTGGGACTGGAACCGACTTATGGTCTAAAACCAGAAAAACCGTTATTTTCTCAATTTTTCGTGGTTAACTTTTAACCGGTTAACAGTAGACATTTCTAACGTTCACCATCGGATGCGCCGTAACGATTTACCTTATATGCCCCAGAATCAAGCGATTTGAAGTACTTCTAAAATCGGGTCAAAATCTCAGATGGCTGTCGTACTAAAACTCTAAAGATCCTTTTGGACATATTAGATTTTTTCATCCCAGTTTCTCTAAATTCAATCACTCATTCCTGAGGGTACGGAAGACGTTCGCTTCATGGCCTTTTCATGCGCCATCATTTCACATTCAATATGATCATTTTGCTCGCCGTCCGAATTGACCGGAAAGTGAAGGGGTCCATAGGTTGAGTAGCGCAGCCTCGTGATTGGTGTTTCGGTCGGGTCAAAGGAGGAGTCAAGGAAGAGTTTGGACGCTCGTTGATGAGACACACGACACGTATCATCTGGAATGCGCTCTCGAACAGCTGTCATACGACGTTTGCGTCGCCTAAAAGAAAAAAACCCGTGATAATTCATAGGTTATCATTTGTCGCAACAAAAATGTCTTTTTTGGACAGCATCCGATGATAAAAGATTGAGATATGCGCTCTAATTATGCCCCTGAATCACGGCCCATGATGATAGGTTATCATTGATAAGTACAGTCCCGATCTTCTTGATGTGCATATTGCGTTTCCGAAAAACGTCCACAACAGGGCAGTCGGTCATAATTGTACATTTTTTCTATTCTGTTGCCTACACTGTAACTGGTTTGTCAGACAATTTTTTAAGTTGGATTTTCGGATTCCAACGGTACATTTTGGCTCGGCAAAATTTAAGAATATGTATTTTCATTTAGATTATTTAAAATTAAACTTTTGGTAGTCTTGGGCCAAGACTCTTGGCAGCCTAGTAAATTTTGCTGAAAAAGTGCACATCAAGGCAGTCGTACACATCAAGAATGTCGGGACTGTATTACAATGTGTAAAACGTGGCCAGAATGGGCGCATGCCGAAATGGAAAAAAAATCGATAATTCCGATTGAAATAATGATTCCAATAATGATTCCCGTTAAACTTATAATTAAGTAGTACAAAGTCGTGGTTATAAGGCCTTAAGTATAAAATATCATAAGACCTTTGACACATTTTAGAAAGACCATAAAACCTCATAACCCTTAATGCACAAAAAGAACATAAGATATTATAGCGAACAAAATCTCAGACCTTATACCCACATGTATTATAGTGTTTAAAACAGACTTTTTCGTAAACAAAACTTAAAAAAACACTATTTAATTAACCACTGTTAATATATAAAATTCGATCGAATTGAGAATTAGTTGACCTAAATTTAAATCCTGGCTGCCCGTCATATTTAAAAAATATAAATCAAAAATTGAGACCCAATAATGGCATTTAAGCGTCATTTTGGGGGAGTTGTCTACTATCGCAATCCGTCTCAATTTGCTACAAATTTCAAATTTTAGTCAATAATGTTTCATCTCCCCAAATAGAAAAGTGTTTGCATTTTGACATTTTTATAATTTTTATACATGAAAACAGAAGTGATTGCAAAGCGCACAAATCAAACATATAAACACTATCAAGGCAAAATTATGAAAATGGACTTCTTTTTGTGCAACTTGGAGAGCCATATGAAATATACATTGACTCTCAGGGGGAAGGCGTTTTTGGGGACCCGTAGGGCGAAAATGCGTGTTTATATACACACACTTAAAAAATTTACAATAATTCGCAATAATTCTGGCAAAACTGGTAAAGCCAAGCTGTAGAGCCCGGCTATTCAGAAATTGATTTGGGCCACCAGGGCCCCTTAGAGAGCTGTTTGAAATTTCCAACCTACGCAAAAAAAAATCGAATTTTCTCGAAAAGTTGAGGGCGGTCAGCAATACCCGTGTTGCCCTACGGGGCCTCCATATGCCTTAAATCGACGAAAAAACAAGTTGTGTGTCTATATACACGCACTTCCTCCTGGGAGTTAAATGGGAAAGACGCAAATCTTCACCCAAAATTACTCGTACTGATAAAGCGTCTGTTCAAATATATGATAAGTTTGATTTTTGTTATTGTGAGAAGATAGTAATATTTAGAAAGATTTTTTGATCTATGCAAAAATTACTATACGGGTAGTTTCTCCCAGGAATTGTAGTTAAATATCAAACATCTGGGAAACTGCGTCTGTAAGCGAAATTCCATGTTCTTGGAATACAGTGAAAATATAACGTGAATGACTTTCGGATGTTGACGCCTTCGATTAAAATCGTTTTTTTCTCAAATATAAAAGCTATCTCCTGATGAAAGTGACGCCGCAATAAACAAATAAAAAAAATGACCAGTAATCATATTNTTAGAAAGATTTTTTGATCTATGCAAAAATTACTATACGGGTAGTTTCTCCCAGGAATTGTAGTTAAATATCAAACATCTGGGAAACTGTGTCTGTAAGCAAAATTCCATGTTCTTGGAATACAGTGAAAATATAACGTGAATGACTTTCGGATGTTGACGCCCTCGATTAAAATCGTTTTTTTTTTCTCAAATATAAAAGCTATCTCCTGATGAAAGTGACGCCGCAATAAACAAATAAAAAAATGACCAGTAATCATATTTTTAAATAATGCAACTTCCAGCTAGGGCGGACTGGCTTGCCAAGCATAGTAATAATAATGAGCTGTATTGTCGAGAAAAAAAAATAAAATGAGCAGTCCTGGAGGGAGTGGGGTATTAAAACCGTTTATGAGTACTTTCGCGACCACATCATTTGGTCGCGAATCGCGATTAATCGTTGTTCAAAAAGTGGTCGCGAAACCTTGTTTAAGACACCATTTCGCGACCATGTGGTCGCTAAACCATATTTTGAACAACGATTTGCGACCAAATGGTGTGGTCGCGAAAGTTCTCATAAACGGGTTTTTTTTCGCGACCACAAATGGTCGCGAAAGTACCCTTCAGAAATAGAAATGAGCTGTCCTGTCGAGTCACCCATTTCTTATGAAAATGATGTTATATACGTTTATTTTTATTTGATAATTAACGCGTCATTTCCCTGAGCTATGGAAAAGAACGAATGATAAAAAAAATACTACTGTATCTAAAATATCACCAAACATCTGAATATACTAAAATACAATCTTGGCAATATAAAATACTTGAAATCCAGATTGTAGTTATTTAATAATCCAATCCCAAAATATGTCTGAGAGACGTTTATGATAGGAATTCGGAACCATCTGGACCAACAAAATATTTAACATTAAAAAAAAAACTAAATTATGACCCGCTTACGGCTTATAAACATATCTTATTAACCGCTCAAGTAAACAGATAAGGGACGTTTTTTAACATAAGCTTTTTTAACAAGTGATTTTTAAAAGAAAATGTTTTGTATTTCAAATTATAAACCTACTTGACATATGTACAAACACTTTCTCGACCTTATATCGACCTAAAAGGCCCGACAACGTACATATTGTCTACTGATGGTCTGGTTATAAGGTCAAGCCCGAAAAATTCAACCAAAAAAAAGCGTAAAAGGACATGATTTGAAAGATTTTTTCCCAAAACACATACTGTACTTCAAAAAAAATTTACTTGACCTTAGTGCAAGAAAAAAAAATGACTTGACCTTATAAACAGACCCCCTGTACAGATCTTACGGCTATTTTGGACATTTTTCGTGTTTTTGTGGAATCAAAAGTATCAATGTGCAAATACAAACGATATTTTGACTATTACTTGACCTTCTAATGTTTACGATTTTTGAGAAGTTACGTAAAAAATCAATACGAATACGGAATTTTTTAACTTTAACCCCGGTCGAACTACAACTTTAATCTTCTTTGGCACGTTTACTTTTGTGCAATTACTTTATCGATACGCGATAAGTGCTTTACTATACACATTGCTTGTATCTTTTTGATATATTTAGACGTTTTGATATTTATTGAGTCAACAGAGAAAAAAAACTACAGTTTTCGATTATCCGGATAATTCCAGTAGGAGTGGCTTCCAACAAAAGAAAGATAATATAATCTTGGAAGGTTCATCTCATTGCTGCCATTAGCTTTTATTAAAAACCCATTCTATAGATATCGCCACACCTATATCATAAAATTCCCAGTGGTAATAAAACTTTTATTTATTAAAAAAAGGCTACAAAATTGGCAACGTGCCCTGTTCAATATGAGTTTTCTAGCGCAACTGGCAATTTCTCGCAAAAACCACATCGAAGGCCTGCGCCGTGCCAAAAATGGTTTTCACAAAAATCCCCTTTTCGAGCTTTCCATAAAAGATCACTTCAAAGACATTTTAATGTTTTTTTTTAGGGTTTTTGGTTAATATTTATATAAGGAATTCTTAGCACTTATGGACAGAGGTCGGCAGACATTGAATTTTTTTTTGTACCCTACCCGTCTATACCCGCGGGTACACATGCTGCCGGGGTACTGAAAAATAAGTGCACATCGGTACAAAATATGCCGACCTCTGCTTATGGAGATTTCCTAAAAAAATAAAAAAAAATTGTGAAAACTTTGTGACGTTTTTTTACGGTTTTCGTGAATGTAAATAAATAATGTACACAACCTACCTACGTAAATTAACAAAACATTTGGAATAAAGGTGTTAATTTACGTGAACTTTGTTAACTTACGTGAATTTTGTTAACTTACGTGGGTAGGGCGTAGGCGGAAAAGTTGTCGCGAGCAGACTGTTCACTTACGTGAATTTTGTTAACTTACGTGGGCTTTGTTAACTTAAGTGGTGTTAACTTACGTAGGTAGTTAGTGGATATAAATTTTTTTTCAGCCGGAATATATGTTTTCGCGTTAAAAAGTGCACATAATGCATGTATGGTGTACCATGATAATAAAAAAAACGAAAAGGTTTATAGCATTATTAGTCTTTAAAAACAGGCATTTATTTTTATAGTCACTTTTATAATCTATTTGTCTTCCCGCTTTACATTATCACAATCCCCACGAGTCCCAATAAAAAAAAATCTGTTTATATGCACCATAAACTCTGTATGTTTGTGCTAATTATTTTTTGAAATGGTAGAATTGTTGCCTAACAGAACCCTTTTTACCCGTGTTTTCGATTACGTTTTTTTGTCTAACAATTTTTAACACAGTTATTTTCAAAAGCAGTTTTTGTCCAAACTTTCATAAAGAAAAATTAAATTATAAAGATAATCCCATGAACGCCAAGAATTGTAATTATTAGGCTATGAGTCATCACACCTATAAGTCATAGCCTATGACTTATAGGTGGCATTTTTTTGATATTTTAATACGGATAAAATGAACGGCCCTAATCGATTAAAAGGGTCCTAAAGTGGAGTGGGGTACTTTCGCGACCATTTGTGGTCGCGAAAAAAGTTGTATTTTGGGTGGTTTCGCGACCACATGGTTTAGTCGCGAATTGTTGTTCAAAATTTGGTTTCGCGACCACATGGAAACGAAATGACCTTTTGGGTTAGGTTTCGCGATCACTATTTTTAGGTGGAAAAACAAATGGTCGCGAAATCTTGTCTAAAACATCAAACCAAATTTTGAACAACGATTCGCGACCAAATGTGTGGTCGCGAAAGTACTCATAAACGGGTTTTTCTTTTCGCGACCAAAAATGGGTGTACATCATTAGATGATATTAAAATACGCATTCATTTTATCGTGAGTTTTATAATCTATTTGTCTTCCCCGTTCCACATTATCACAATCCCCACGAGTCGCAATAAAAAAATCTGTTTTTATATCCGTTATAAATTGTGTGTTTTTTTTTCATACCTGAGGGAGTCGGTCCGCGCTAAAACCTTTCTTCTCTCAACCACGCTAATTCCCATAAATGTTAATTGATTCTCGGTAATGTCGATAAGATCGTCCTCGTGATGAATTCCATTTGCGCGTAATAAATCGAGCGTCGTTTTTCGCGCTTGTGATTTTAGAACATCTTCGATTGGCATCTAATGGGGCGATTAAAGAAAAAAGAAAAGAAAAAAAAAACGCAAAATATATAAAAAAAATATGTTACGCTCGCGGCCCCCCTTTTAGTGATCATTATTTTGTTTAGACTAGAAGAAAAAAGATTGATACAACTTTTTTTCTTCTTCTGTCAAGACAAAGGGGGACGGGCTTCTTCTTGACACGGAGACGGACGACAGGGCTCAATTATTAATTTTACGAGATGACAATACATGCTGGATTAATTGAAGTTACATAAAACATGTTCACATAGTGTCAAATCTATCATAACAATCGATAAAACACGATTTTTTACGTTTTTTTTTTCAGATCTAAGATAACGATTTTTGCATCATAAGAACGCACCGCATATTTGTTGGAGAGAACAATTTACAGGGGGTTGGTTATAAGGTAGCGGATAAAATGTTAGTCAAAAGTTTAAATACACCGCTTGAGGGTTTATCAGGTCACTTTCGCTTCCAAAACCGGCCTGATAAAGCCCAAGGGCGTAAGCGGAATAGCTGTAAAATCGGGAAAATAAGGTGGCCTGATAAGCGTACGAGCGGGTAAAGTGGCCCGATAAAGGGTGGCCTGATAAACCCTCAGGCGGTGTATAATCTTAATTTTCACTTAAAGGTGACTTTGAAGATTTGTTTTCTAAATATGTGCATGGTTTAACAATGTTTTCCGCGAATATCAAGGCCTTACGGTAAGGCCCTTACCCCAAAATTAAGGTATATTTTAATTAAAAAATACGCTTTATAATAGTAGAATTAACAGATGAAAAACGTACATATGGTCTCAAATTAGGATTCCCGAATTAATATAAAAAATCCATGCTCATTTTAAGATTCGGCGCACACGTCTTCCTGTATCTTAATATTTCGGTTTTTTTCCAATTCAATTAAATTAGCCCCATTAAAAACATGTTTTCAATGAGATACCGGGTAAATTAATTGAGCTTTAATAAATACAATATGTTTACATACGGTTAACAGCGGTTTAACTAGCATGTCCGATCAATCATTTGAAAAAAAAACTATAATTTTTATGCTTTCTTTTTTGATGCTCTTAATAATTTACGGAGAGTATCCGCTTCAGAAGAATACGGTGTGCTTTTGGAGAGCGCAATTTATGATTTTTTTTTTGTATTTTGTTGCGTTTGTTAATTATTTATGCACATTATTTATTCACATGAACTTGGTTAATGAACTAGTGGAATGTCAACAAGGTCAACACTTGTGAAAGATTGTTATGATTACTCCAAAATTTAATTCGATTTTTCTATACAAAAAAAAAACTTTTTAGACTTGAAATATTTTTAGACATTTTAAAGAAAGATTTTAGGGAAATAATAAAATAGATTAAACTCTTTTCAGGGGCACTTTCAAATTCCAGGAAAACATACAGTATTTTATATACTACATGATTATTTCAAATAAATATTTTTTTTCTAACTGTGTCCGCACGGTGGCCCGGGCAGCACAAAATAGACTCCCTGAGAATACCCCCTATTGCATATATAAAAACATGCTACAGGGGGGTTGGTTATAAGGTCAAGGTCTAAAAAGGTCTTCATTCAAAAAAAAACGTAAAAAGACATTTTCCCCCAAAAAGCATGCTACTCAAAAAAAAATGACTTGACCTTTTAACGGTAAAAATGGCTGACCTTATAACGAACCCCCTGTACTATTTATCGGTATTTTTCAATAATTTATTTCTGTATAATTACAAAATTCACTCCTAAATTTTTTTTTTTCGAAATTTTCGTCGAATTTTTTTTTTTTTTGTGAAGTATTTTTTTATTTTACTGGTCATGACTTTTATTCTATTTCTTGAAAAAAAAAATGTATTAAAAGAAAAAAATGGGCTAAATGTTTTGTATTGAGCGTTGTATAAACGCTATCCATTATGAAATATGACGTCAAGGTGGTCAAATGCGGACAATACCAGCTTCCTATCGAGACAAGGTCAGCGACGTTTCATAACTTTAATTTAAAAAAAATGAATACTATTTGAACAGAACACTCCATCACAAAAATACTACGTGATTTTGTGCTCGAAATGATTCCATAGCATTAATCATAAAAAAACACACGTAGAGCCGAATTGCATGACAAATGTCGAATAAGCAACGATAAAAAAAGTCATCTTGGTACAAAAACATATTACCCCAAGAATTCATCATTTTCGACATTTTCTTTTAATTTCAGAAGACATACCTTAGTAATTGTAATATTTACACAGTGAAATTTTCAGCCAAAATTTGATAAAATAAAATTTAAACAATTTTGATATTAACGCTCGGACACGATGAAAGCGGGAGAAAAATTGGATTGCGCGTGCTGATTGGTCCAATGCGATTTCAGCTTTCTCTAAAATCGCTACAGGACTCTCGAATAAGCGCGCGCCAGTCGATACAGTTTTGTATCCCTTTTTATCCCGCTTTCATCGTGTCCATATGTTAAAAACGTGTAAAAATCAAAAAAGACTGTTTTATGTGCCCAATTGGAAAACAAACTTTAATACTTTTGGTACTTTTAACATATGCCTAGAGTAAATAAAAAAAACGCGATTCATTTATAGGCCCTTACAGACGTGTCTCGATTTTTGAGTCAGAATTTATTCGCATCTCTTAAAAAAACTTGAACTTAGATTGCCGTTACTTTCCTTCTATTTGCTCAAAGTAATCAAACAGAAAACTTTCTGCTGCCCGAGCAGATATATCACCCAAAAGAACAACACTAGCGTTTTTTCTCTAAAAGATTTTTTTTTCCAAATTAGACAAAAAAAAATGGATTTCTAATCGCGTTCCTGATCGACCACGGACGCAGCCACAGATCCATAATCGGAATAATCAGCATTGTNTTATCGGACGCTTACTCATTTATCGGACGCTTTTTTGGCCAAAACGGGGTCATTCTAATAAAAAAATGACCTCTTTTGTGACAATGCTCATTTATCGGACGCTATTTTCGAGAACCGAAAACGTCCGATAAATGGTTAGGGACTGTATTTCAAATAAAAAAAAAAACTTTCTAACTGTGTCCGCACGGTGGCCCGGGCAGTACAAAATAGACTCCCTGAGAATACCCCCTATTGCATATATAAACCATGCTACAGGGGGGTTGGTTATAAGGTCAAGGTCTAAAAAATCTTCATTCAAAAAAAAAACGTAAAAAGACATTCTCCCCCAAACAGCATGCTACTCAAAAAAACTGACTTGACCATATAACGGAAAAATGGCTGACCTTATAACAACCCCCTGTACTATTTATCGGTATTTTTCAATAATTTATTTCTGAATAATAACAAAATTCACTCCTAAAATTTTTTTTTTTTGAAATTTTCGTCGAATTATTTTTTTTGTGAAGTATTTTTTTATTTTACTGGTCATGACTTTTATTCTATTTCTTGAAAAAAAAAAATGGTTTAAAAGAAATAAAATGGGCTAAATGTTTTGTATTGAGCGTTGTATAAACGCTATCCATTATGAAATATGACGTCAAGGTGGTCAAATGCGGACAATACCAGCTTCCTATCGAGACAAGGTCAGCGACGTTTCATAACTTTAATTAAAAAAAATGAATACTATTTGAACAGAACACTCCATCACAAAAATACTACGTGATTTTGTGCTCGAAATGATTCTATAGCATTAATCATAAAAAAACACACGTAGAGCCGAATTGCATGACAAATGTCGAATAAGCAACGATAAAAAAGTCATCTTGGTACAAAAACATATTACCCCAGGAATTCATCATTTTCGACATTTTCTTTTAATTTCAGAAGACAAACCTTAGTAATTGTAATATTTACACAGTAAAATTTTCGGCCAAAATTTGATAAAATAAAATTTAAACAATTTTGATATTAACGCTCGGACACGATGAAAGCGGGACAAAAATTGGATTGCGCGTGCTCATTGGTCCAATGCGATTTCAGCTTTCTCTAAAATCGCTACAGGACTCTCGAATAAGCGCGCGTCAGTCGATACAGTTTTGTATCCCTTTTTATCCCGCTTTCATCGTGTCCATATGTTAAAATAAAAAAAGACTGTTTTATGTGCCTAATTGAGGAAAAACTTTAATACTTTTGGTACTTTTAACACATGCCTAGAGTAAATTAAAAAAAAACGCGATTAATTTAAAGGCCCTTACAGACGTGTCTCGATTTTTGAGTCAGAATTTATTCGCATCTCTTAAAAAAAACTTGAACTTAGATTGCCGTTACGTTCCTTCTATTTGCTCAAAGTAATCAAACAGAAAACTTTCTGCTGCCCGAGCAGATATATCACCCAAAAGAACAACACTAGCGTTTTTTCTCTAAAAGATTTTTTTTTCCAAATTAGACAAAAACAAATGGATTTCTAATCGCGTTCCTGATCGACCACGGACGCAGCCACAGATCCATAATCGGAATAATCAGCATTGTACTCCGTCTGGTACATTATCATCGATTTCTACCTAAACGGAAAAAAAACTGTTAATTTGACCAGAATCCAATTATTTGGCGCCAGATTAGAGAAAAATGGAACTCGTACAGATTCGCAGAAAAAGCGAGTGAAGTTTATTGAGATTAGCTCATTATCGGAGATAAACTCATTATTGAAATAGCTGCAAAAAATCAATTTGCCGATTATAAAATCAAGATTTGAACTCAAATTGCACTTCCAAATCCTGGAATTATCCGTATATACAATTCGGTTGGCGTGAAAAAAGACATTGTTGACAATTGAAAAAAGATCGATTTGAGCTAATTCAAGAAATTAGGAATAATTCTTCTCTTTTAGCTCAAATTGTTCTTTTTTCACTTGTCCATAATGACTTTTTTCACCCCAGCCGAACTGTAATTCTATAATCCAAAAAAAATCTCGACTACAAAATTCTCACAATTCAACCAGCCACTAAAATTTATGTGTGTAATTAGTTATGTATCGCTGGTTATAAGGTCGAAACTCACGTAACCTTATANTTAGACAAAAAAAAATGGATTTCTAATCGCGTTCCTGATCGACCACGGACGCAGCCACAGATCCATAATCGGAATAATCAGCATTGTACTCCGTCTGGTACATTATCATCGATTTCTACCTAAACGGAAAAAAAAACTGTTAATTTGACCAGAATCCAATTATTTGGCGCCAGATTAGAGAAAAATGGAACTCGTACAGATTCGCAGAAAAAGCGAGTGAAGTTTATTGAGATTAGCTCATTATCGGAGATAAACTCATTATTGAAATAGCTTCAAAAAATCAATTTGCCGATTATAAAATGAAGATTTGAACTCAAATTGCACTTGTTTCTTAAATCCTGGAATTATCCGTATATACAATTCGGTTGGCGTGAAAAAAGACATTGTTGACAATTGAAAAAAGATCGATTTGAGCTAATTCAAGAAATTAGGAATAATTCTTCTCTTTTAGCTCAAATTGTTCTTTTTTCACTTGTCCATAATGTCTTTTTTCACGCCAGCCGAACTGTAATTCTATAATTCAAAGAAAATCTCGACTACAAAATTATCACAATTCAACCAGCCACTAAAATTTATGTGTGTAATTAGTTATGTATCGCTGGTTATAAGGTCGAAACTCACGTAACCTTATAAGAATTCATGAATTTTATATAATCGTATAAATAATAAATAATTTGAAATGAATAAAAGTAGATTATTTTAACCAAAAACAAATTGCAATTCAATTGAATTCAACGAGAAACAAAATTCATTATGTCAGCCATTCTACTACATTTATTATGATGTAGGTGTTTCGCCCACACCCTGTGCGGTTATGGGCCATAACTTATGGCCCATAATAACTTATGGGCCTTAAATGCTGAAACTTTCTGGTTTGGATCAAAGGTAACTATGAACTGTTATATTTACTAGTGATTATTAGATGTGTATCACATACACAGGATACGCCGTTAACCGGCCATTAAAATTATCCCCAAATAAAAATTGGTCCAAACGTGGCCGGTTAAAGGCGCATCCTGCGTAGCTACGCGTATACTACGCGTAGTATATTGATCAAATATTCATTTTTTTTCACTAATTTCCCGAATAATAAAACCTAAGAGATATTTAGATTCGCACACAAAGAAAGTCTTGTAAGTGTGCCTAAAATTGATACAATAGGGGCGTAAATTACACCCAGTAAGTATAATTATCAATTATAATTTTCGCCCAAAAATCAATAGACCACAACATAAAGAACTCCCCCACTGAGCACGAATTTCCAAAGGCCCTTTCAATTTGCCATTTTTTTTTCATAATTATCACCAACCAAGCCTTGATAAATTGATATTTTTTCTTTTCGCTCTTTCTCTCCACGTCTCTGAATAATCAATATCTTTTTTTTTCTTTTGAAATGCGGCGAAAATTATGGTGTTTGACCGCTCAGAACGGGGCGATCGAGAGAAGAAAAAAAGAGAGCGAAAGAGAGATAAAAAAAAATATGCGTAAGAAAACATGTGTGCCTAGACGTACTCCGCACGTCAGAATTTCTTCTAGTTTATTGTCAGTGTAATATAAATTTAACAAATCATAAAAAAAACACAATGAAAATCATTCAGAATTGGGCCTTTCTAATGTATAAGCTTTTATTTTCTGAAATAAGCTATATGTGTGCCCGCGGGTGCACCTGACCAGATGTCGGAAATTTTCACTTTTTTCTGCAATATCCAAATTCATTGTAAAATTAATGCATGCTATGTACATAACCTTAGTTTTAATTTAATCTCATACACCATCTGAGGGGTTATCTTACCTTTATAAACGCTTAAAAAGCGGTAAGATAACCCAACTTTGGTAAGATAACCCGTCAGGGCGTTTAGTTTAATAATTGGAAATCACGATACGTTTTGGTCAAAAAAGTCGTAAGATAACCCCATCTTGGTAAGATAACCCATGATAAGATA
This sequence comes from Oikopleura albicans, assembly GCA_004367875.1. Classification (NCBI taxonomy): domain Eukaryota; kingdom Metazoa; phylum Chordata; class Appendicularia; order Copelata; family Oikopleuridae; genus Oikopleura; species Oikopleura albicans. Next base: position 88,420 of record SCLG01000395.1, read on the forward strand.
ACCCCTCAGGTGGTGTAGTTTTATGAATTTGTGAGAACAATAAAACGTAGTTTTCTGAAATAACTTTTGGTTTATTTGGAAAAAGTTATATATCGGGGGGGGGTCGCCAAATAAGAGTCGGCTTCGTGTTTTGAAAACCGACCCTTCTTTCTTTGGCCCTTATTTGGGGACCCCCTGTATAGTAACAGGAACACTTTTATAAACTGAGCTTAATGCTTTTTATTGTGTCTTATCGTTCCCAAAACGTTACAAGGATGTTTATAAGGTCTTATAATATATATATGATGAAATCTTAATTTTTGAACAAAAATAGTGCACGAAGACCATGATTAAAAGCCCACATGTCAGACATTATAACCATCCTTACCTGTATCTATTATTCTAGCGTCAATTTGCCAAATTTGTCAATCGAATGAAAAATCATAAAAACTCCTGAAAGTAGATACGGTATCCCTAGGACCGCCACCTGGGACCACACCTACAAGAAATATACACCTGAGCGCTCCCAAACTTTCACATTTTGTAGCTTATATGCGATATATACCCAATTTGATGATTTTAAAACAATTTCAATTTTCAACCGCGTGGTAAACCACTTGCCTAACCCGTCCTNGGGGGGGGGGGTCGCTAAATAAGAGTCGGCTTCGTGTTTTCAAAACCTACTCTTCTTTCTTTAGTCCTTATTTGGCGACCCCCTGTATAGTAACAGGAACACTTTTATAAACTGAGCTTAATGCTTTTTATTGTGTCTTATCGTTCCCAAAACGTTACAAGGATGTTTATAAGGTCTTAGAATATATATATGATGAAATCTTAATTTTTGAACGAAAATAGTGCACGAAGACCATGATTAAAAGCCCACATGTCAGACCTTATAACCATCCTTACCTGTATCCATTATTCTAGCGTCAATTTGCCAAATTTCTCAATCGAGTGAAAAATCATAAAAACTCCTGAAAGTAGATACGGTATCCCAGAAGCCATAAGGTTGCACCCGTTTTATTTTTTTTTTCGCAACGTTTTAATTAGATTTTGTTTAATTTCTAACAAATAGATCCTATTGACATTCAATAGCGCGTCCGCAATAAGATTCGAAGGTCGTCGAATGGTAAAAAACTCTTTAAAAGACAGATAGTGACTGGCATATAGAACGAAAAATACATTCTTTGGACATTAACTAATTAAATATTCATAAAACTGGATTGACTTTACAACCAAATGGCGTTAAAGGAAATCTGCTTATCCTGATGTTCTCCGAATCAAGTGTTTTTTTTGTACAGATTAAAGCGTTTTTAATGTATACGTCTTATGTAAGAAAATAAACTCAAAAATTGTATAAAGCCCGTGCTCCATATTAACTCCCAGGGGGAAGTGTGTGTATATAAACACACGACTTGTTTTTTCGTCGATTTAAGGCATATGGAGGCCCCGTAGGTCAAAACCAGTATTTCTGACCCCCCTCAACTTTTCGAAAAAATTACATTGACGGTATTCTTTTGCGTAGGTTGGAAATTTCAAATAGCTCTCTAGGGGGCCTGGTGGCCCAAATCAATTTCTGAATAGTCAGATAGACGTAGTTTGACATAGTTTGACGCTCCACAAGTTGGTTTTACCAGTTTTTTTTTTGAACTATTGCAAATTATTGTGGTTTTTTAAGTGTGTGTTTATATACACACATTTCCCCCTACGGGTTCCCAAAAGCTCCTTCCCCCTGAGAGTTAAGACACGTCTAAAAACATGCATTGAGGATACGGTATAAGATGTGGTTATAAGGTCTGTGGTAAAAAAAGACGATGAGATTACGTACGGTATGTCCTTAAAGTTTTTTTTTTGCGAATCAATGAGTTTTTAATAAGAAAAAAACTTCACTTATCAAATGCACGTCCCACAGACGATTAAAAATTATTGTATTAAAGCGGCTTTGATTTATATTTCGTAGCATGATTTTCATTTTGTGTATTGGGAATCTATGTTGAAATATTCCCCCTACAGATTTGTCAAACACGTGACCTTATAGGCCAACATATTTTTTCGCTAAATCTGGCAGCATAATTTTATTCAAAAACAAAACCGAAGAAAAATTCATCTTAATAGCAAAAATAATAATACCTACTATAAGGTACGGTTAAAAAAAATAATGTTCTTTATTGGGCAAATGGACGGTATCGTCCCTAATTAGAGTAAAGAGTGCACTCATTTCAAGACTTTGACCTTATGTTCAATTTCTTCTTCATACTATTTTTTCATGGCAAAGTGACCTCAAAATGAGACACATTTTTGTTTTTGGAAAAACGCCCAAAATTCTCTTCAAATAATTTTTCGTGGGAAAAATAAATCTGTAATTGGATTAATTCACTATGTTTCGGTCAGTGGCCCGTAATAGGTAACCCCCTTTGTACAATTATGTAACCAACCACGTGCCTTTGAATAAACTGGTTCCACCGAGGCTAATCTTTTCTCGATATTATCCAATATAATGAGTTTAAGTCAAAAATTAAATTAAATATACGTCTATTCTTGGCCTTCTTAATCTGTATTCATGACTCTATATATAAACGTTTTTCTCTCATAAGAAAATAACATACTAGTACTTAAATAAGTTGGTAATTAAATTTTTGCTTTAAGAAACTTCAAAAAGACATGATTTTATCAAAAAAACGGCAAAGCAAAATGGTTTGATCTTACAAAAAAAGGTTTTGTGACCAAAACGCAAAGAAATTGTGCTTTATAAGTTATAAACGCTGCTTCTTTTGGGTCACATAGTTCCCGGAAACCTTACAGGGGGTGGTTATAAGGCCTTGAATAAAAACAAAACGCCATAAAAAGTTAAATTAATTTTTGAAACTTACTTATATTTTTTGATATTATTCACTATAATGAGTTCAAGTCAAAAAAATAATTAATATACATTCAATTCTCTACCTTCTTAATCTGTATTCATCCCTCTATATATAAACATTTTTTTCTCTCAAAACAAAATAAAAAACTTACAAGTATCTTGGTAATTAAATTGCACCTTTAAATCATTTTTTTTTCTTCGTGCGCGTTCTCTCGCTCTATCTCGCTCGCTTCTTATTTTTTTTTTTCGTGATTTTTTTTTTGGCCAGAGGTGTCAGAGTCAGCCGCCAATATTTGAAGCAAATTACGAACTCATAATTTTTTTTTGCGGCCACTATTATTTCGATTCTTTGTGGGAGACAGTTGATCAAACAAATGACTCGATCGTTCAAAAGTGCTATATATATTTTTCGAATATACAAAGCGTAATTACTATCTGGACTGGATTTCACACATGTAATTTTTAAAATAAGACAAAAAAAAAACGAAAAATATATTTAGCCTTGCCGCGGTTTCATAATCAGTACCATAATGAAAACGTTTTTTTTTGTAAAATTTCAATTTTACTGACTCTGGCAAATTTCTTCACTCAAAAAAAGACATGATTAAAAAAAAAACTATTAAGTCTTTTTCGACCAAAAATATGTCTTGACCTTATAACCAACCATTTTGAAAGCATTTTGAACGGTTTTACCACCAAAAATATGACTTGAACTTAGGTCAAAAAAAAAAGTAAAAAAAGACATGATTTCCATAGAAAAAACTGACTTGACATGAGTGCAAAAAACTGACTTGACCTTACAACGGCACAAATGGCTGACCTTATAACCAACGCCCCTGTAGAAAACTGACATACTAAAAATGACACTCGAAAGTTCGAAATTATGATATTTTCTATGACCTTAATTATCCGACCCTAAACATCTAAAATTATTATTGACAAGAGCTTAAGCTAAAAAAATAAAATTCAACCAAAAAAGTATGTTACGCCAAAATCTTACTCTTGTAGCTAAACCATCATATAATTTATAACTACCGGTCCAAAATGGCTAAATTGCACGAAATTTTTGAACTAAATACCCAAGTAAAAAAAAACAGGGAAATTCTCATCCATACTTCTTAACGCTCAAAATCATAAAATTAAAATTACACGACCAATAAGTCAACTTGAACGATTATAATATTTATAATTTCCTTTGCTACGGTATATAAGGGTGCACTGGTGTTTTTGTCCTTTCTTGTTGATATAACTCAATTTAACGCCGGAAACATTTAGCCGAAAAAGTGATTTGAACAATTTTTAGCTGATTTATATAAAAAAAATGCAATATCTTCCAAAATTTATGTAATTATGGCGAGTTTAAAAATAATTTTTCGACATTTGGTAAACTTTTCAAATCTGGTCAGCTTCATATTTTAGGGCCAAATATTATTTTTAACTGATAAACACCAACATCGATTGGTTGTTCCATATTTATGGGTTCAAAAGGGTGTCAGGTGATATTAGGAGCATTATTGAGTTTTTCATAACAATTTTCAATGGAAAAAAATTGGTGCGAGGTCAAAAAAAAATCAGAAACCCCCATTTTTTGAGTTTCTAAACCATTCAGACTCCAAACTTTCAAGGACCAAAATTTTGACTTGAGACCTCTAAAAGATGCCGAAAAGCCCCGTGACGGTTCCAGGAACTTGCACATGTTAATTTTTAGCTCATCTAATTCAATTTAACGCCGGAAATATTTTTTAAAACGTCATTTATAATTTGTATTTGATAGAACACTTTCGAAATCGCCCAATTTTTATGCAGTCGGAGTGACTTCTAAAACAATTTCAATTTACTTCTCTGACGTCGCCTGTCTTATGTACCCCCTTAAAGCTGAATATTAGACAGGACAAAATCACCAATCAACTTCTGTCCAAATACGTTTAATTTTTCTTTGGGAAGAGAAAAAAAAAATCAAGGTAAAAACGGCATTTGTACATCAAGTTCGAACATGGGTGACAAGGGCGTAATCAATTATAATAAATAAAAATGGCATAAGGCCAAGGACACTTGATAAAAATTCAACGTTGGTACGATTTATGCAAATTAATTTGCACGCAAAAGAAAAAAAATGTCTCCAATCTGTTTATCGACGTTTGCCGCAAAAAAAAAATGGCGAAAAAATAGCTGGTTTGATGACCTTAGCTCGGCGGCCTCAAATGACTTTTGATAGGATCGAAATGGATTTGACAAGTGTGGAATTGATTTAAATTGATGCCGATCTTACTAACTGGTATAAGTAATTAGTAAATAATCTATGGCTGTTTTGGGTAGATAACCGTTTATTACTCATGTTTATCAACATTTTTGAGTACAAAAAAAAACTCTCGATATGTTTATCAACAAAGCGAAAAGATGAAGTACTGATTGCGCGCCATCAAAAATCTGCGACGAGTTTTTCTAGAACACTCCATTTCAGAAGTTGCGTTATTTCCGTTGCGAATTTCACAGACAAACAACAACACAAACATTCATAACAATTTGACTGGGGTACTCATAAAAAACCGTTTATGAGTACTTTCGCGACCACACCATTTGGTCGCAAATTGTTGTTCAAAATATTGTTGCGCGACCACATGGTCGCTAGATGGTGTTTTAGGTTAGGTTTCGCGACCACTGTTTTTAAGTAGAAAAAAAAAATGGTCGCGAAACCTTGTTTAAAACACCATTTCGCGACCATGTGGTCACGAAACCATATTTTGAACAACAATTCGCGACCAAATGGTGTGATCCCGAAAGTACTAATAATAGGTTTTTTTCGCGACCATTTGTGAAGTACCCACCCCAATTTTTATGAATGTTTTAGTACCCTTCACCTAAAACTTTTTCTGTTTGTAGTTCAAGAAAATAGTTTTAAAATTTTACCGGGAAAAAAGTGATCATGAATTTTTAAGCAAACAATCAATACAACTAATTTTAGAAAATATGTACAAAAAACTCTAGAATTGTTTATCAACTAAGGGAAAAATGAAGTACCGATTGTGCGTGCTGAAAAATTGGCGAATTTTCATCCGACCATAGTGTACTGCACGAAAATCTAGAGTTTTATCGAATAATCTTAGATTTTACATTGATTTTAATTGAACTTCCTACAATTATTAATTGAGAAAGTAGGGCACTAGCACAAAAACGTCGATCTATGCTGTATATATGTATATATTGCCATATTATTAATATCCATATTTCACGGATACTATCCTATTTACACAATTATTTACAACCCGCACTACCGTATCTGTCGACATTAGATATTCTCGAATTAAACCAGCAAATCTACCGGTATAATATTTATACTATAAATGCGCTAAACAACTTGACTATAATGTTTATGGCTTTTGTACGAAAATCCGAAAAGTTAAAACGAAACAATTAAATAAACGATGAACGAGGTTATTTCTATTGAGACTGATAAATAAAAACGGGGGAACTCCTACTTCGTAGGCACAAATAGTCAAAAAAAAATTCAATACACATATCTAGATAAAAAAAAATTGCCATTTTTTTCTAACAAAATCGCCCACCGAGTTAAAATACACGACTGTCGATTTGAGTATTAAAATTAATCCCCCAAAAAACATTTGACATATTGTTTAAATCCGATAACCGCATCTTTCTGTTTTATAATGAAATCACTTAATACTTTATCGCACCATATATTAACCCCTCCTAATTCAACCCTATCTTGGGGGTTAAAAATAATTATCTAACCAAAACACAGCTTATAGCGGTCATGTTAGGAAATTGATTTAGATTTCGGAGCAAATAAATAGTCAAACCGAAACCGCAAAATCCGGATATTATTCCATAATAAATTCATTCCTTGTGCTGAACTTTTTTTGAACTTTCAATTTTCGATAAGAAGCCTAAGTCCCATTTAATAACGTTAAAAAATAACCTTTTTAATAACCTCGTTTCTGGTACATCCAAAACCTTTGATTGACTTTTTTTTAATATTCTAGAATAAAATGCTTTTAATTTTCTAGGTGCACCATTATTGTTCTACCCCATTGTATTTCAATTTCCCGCCCGTACCTTTATCTTTCAATTTTTGATTTCAGTTTTCCGGCTCATCCGCCCACACTTTGCCATTATTGATTTCTTATCAGTTTTTGAAATTTTTAACGAAAAAAGTGCATCAAAATTCATTTGTTGGCAACAAATGTACAGCAAAAATGTTTCCGTACATTTCGTTATCTTTGAAAACGCCTACGCACTGTGGCGTTCACATTCAATTTTCTTAAATTTTTCCCTTTTTTGGTTGTGAAAGATAACTGTGAAAGATAACTGCTCACACCTGATATACAGCAAATTTGTTGGCGTAGTTTGTTTAGATCTAAAAAACTTTGTGAATGTTGCATACGGTATGTACAGTCCTTAGTAATAGGGGTTCTGTTGTAATTAACGCGTTTTTAACTTCAATTTGCGTTAACGTAGGTTTTAAAAAAAGATTTGTCGGCCGCTGATTGGCTTTTACAGTTTGTGGATCAAATTTCGGACCAAATCGGGCTATTTTATTGGAGATCCTGACGAAGGGTGAAAATTCATAAACCTACGTTGACGCAAATTGAAGTTGAAAACGCGTTACACGCATGAATTTACAAAAAAAATCTAGAAAAAAATACACCCCGACACACTAGAAATGGACGCTCGATATTTTTGTTTCACAAAACAAATTTGTACCTGGCGGTACCGAAAGAAGAAGGCTGTTATTTCTAACGGGATCAAGAAGCAAAATATTATGATGGGCGGTCCCTAAGCTGTCCAAGTCCAAAATCGAAAATTATGCTAGACTTCAAATTTGGCCCGTAAAGGAATGTTAGCTTATTTTTATTCTATGATGTTTATAAACATTTGTCATACTTACCGCTCAAAAAAATTAAAATTATAATATATATATGTCTGAGTTGTTTTTTTACGAACAAAAAATACCTCTAAAACCAGTGTAGGAAACCGGGAACAAAATGTGTGGGACCGCAGAAAAGGCGTAGTGCAACACAATTTATCATTGGGCGGGCGGACGCAAAGGTAAATACAATACACAGGGCGCGCCGTTAACCACCCACATAAATTTCCTGAAAAGTGGCCGGTTAATGGCGCATCCTGTTTACTGTATTTTATTTTATCTACAATTAGCAAAATCGTGAACGGTTTGATTCGAATATCTTCGTATAAAAATAATTTTTGAAAAATATTTTAATCATAAATGAAATGGGCTCGAGTGACTTGTAAAACATTCAAGAAAACTATTTACAGTCCCGACCTTCCAATTGTGCAATTTGCGTTTCCGAAAAACGTGCACAATTGGGCAGTCGTGCACAATTAGGCAGTCGGACAAGATGGTACACATAATAAGTTATTATTAATAACTCAATTTTTTTTTCGTTTTTTCGTTAACTTGTTTATCAGACAACTTTTTAGGTCTAATATTCGGATTCAACTCGCAAAATCCTTTCATAGAAGTCTAAACTTGTAGTTAGATTTAGAGAAAACGCAGCTGCATTATTCAAAATCATGAAAATCGTCACATATTTCCCCTGGGAGTTAATACATAATATTTGGAGACCCAGGGTCTTGTTTACACAAGGGTTAACACAAGGGTCTAGCAGTCACTAAAGAAAATTCAGAAATTTTTAAAAGGAGTGACTCATTATCTTGACAGTAAACCGGACAGTAAACCCCTTCTGAGTCTTTAAAGAAATGTCACATTTATCAAAACGGAATCAAAAAACAAAATTAAATGAGGATACCATAAATCTTACTATTATTTCGCAATCTGATGGAAAACAATAGCTCTTCAGGGGTCGTTTTGATTTTTTTTCTCTTTTCCTGGTTTTACTTCATCAGCTGCCTGTTCAGATCGGATTATAAACGTAAAAAAATGTTTAAATTTCGAATAAAAAATGTTTATCAAGGAAAAACAATTCGATGGGAAAGTGCGGTTTCAGCAGAAAAAAAAATTCTGAAATTTTGAACAAATTGATTTCTTTTTGTCATGTAATGTATATACAATGTAATGCCTGAGTCAACATCCTAAGAGATATATTTGATGGGGGCAGAAAAAAAATAGAATTTGAGTACCATTATCGTTTGACGTATATGTATTTGGTTCAATAATTTTCAGTATACATTTCAAGCACAACTAACATGTATATGGACTATACAATGACGACTGATGCTATTAATAATCCGCTTTTATATATTAGAATGTTACTTACAGTCAGTGATCTTTGATAGGGTTCACGGGGGATTTTTAGTCATAAGTAACGATTGTATAACAGAAGGGGTGGTCATAAGGTCAGGATAGAAAGAAACCGACGTGACCTTAAACAAACTGAATAAAGTGTAGTCAAGGTCAG
>SCLG01000395.1:97862-117142 GCA_004367875.1 Oikopleura albicans
TCAAAAATTCTATATCAAATAATATTTTCTACATTTCTGTACGTCTAATTTATCGTCTATACATTTCTGTTTCCGACCCAATACCCTCATTTATTGAGTGGCTTTATGACTAACAGTTTGTAAAAACTGAAATAAATGCAAATCAATCATCATTGCTACTAAATTCACAAAAAACATCTTTAAAAACCAAATCTTTGGTAAAATAATTACTATTGAAGCCACACTTAATATTTTAACTCTCAAGGATTATATTTATTGAATTAAAGTAAGATTTTTGTTAATTCTCTACTTCAAACCGAGGCTTTGAATTTCGCTTTCTAAAATTTCCGTTTAGGATTTGCTTTTATAATTTTTCTTTGTTTTTTTTAACAGAGTTTTATTTTATTTTTTTTAAAGAAAATTGAACATGAGTTTCATAATGCAACTAACATTCCGAAAACCCGAGTACAAGCATAGTCCTTTAAACGCCAAGGAAAACTTTCAACGTGTAAATTTCGAAAAATTCTGAAAATTCAGAACGTTTAGGCCCTCAAATGAGTGAATTTGGAATTTATGATTTTTTGAAAATTTTCTGAAAAGAAGACCAAAGAAATGACCAGAAAAGTAATTCGTAAAAAGGTCAATTGATGACCGTACCTGATGCTTATATAAGGCATTTTTTCCTCCCAAAGATGATAGTTAACGGAACCCAGGTACTGGTTAAATAAACAAATTGTTCACCTGTGTACAGACATAGCCTAAGTATACATAAGTTATGTAACATAACTCTTTCAGAAAATCGTTAAAAAGTTACAAATTAGAAGCATTGACAATGTTGCATTGTTGTGCGCGAGTTAAATTTTGATATCGAAATAAATTGGCTTCTGAATCAAAGACAACTCGCCAAACGGACTTTCACGACCTCATTGATTACCACTAATTTGATGTAATTCAGGAATAAACCACACAAATTGGGACCGACTTACAAAACTAAATCCCAATTTTAAGAGTACCTTTCTCTAACCACCAACAAACGGATTCTTGTTGTCATAAGCTTTTTCTAGCTGTATTTTAACTCCCAGGGGGTAGAGTGTATATAAACACGTGACTTGTCTTTTCGCCGATTTAAGGCCCCCCCTCAACTTTTCGAAAAAATTACATTGACGGCATTTTTTGCGTAGGTTGGAGATTTCAAACAGCTCTCTAGGGGCCCAGGTGGCCCAAATCAATTTCTGAATAATCAGTAGTTTGACTAGCTCTACAACTTAGCTTTATCAGTTTTTTTTGAATTATTGCGAATTATTGTGATTTTTTTAAGTGCGTGTTTATATCCACNATTGGCTTCTGAATCAAAGACAACTCGCCAAACGGACTTTCACGACCTCATTGATTACCACTAATTTGATGTAATTCTGGAATAAACCACACAAAGTGGGACCGACTTACAAAACTAAATCCCAATTTTAAGAGTACCTTTCTCTAACCACCAACAAACGGATTCTTGTTGTCATAAGCTTTTTCTGGCTGTATTGTAATTTCTTATGGAATTTAAAATCATGCAACCATTTTCAAATTTGATTAGTAAATGTAATTGGGATTTTTTTTTTTGACTATATTTTAGAAATTCATACGACATCGACATTAATACATCGGGTGCGCAGTTATCGGGCGTCCAGTTATCGGGCACCCTGCGCATTGCTCTTGAATATATATGTGTATAAATGACCACATTTCCCGCTCGTGCTGTTATCGGGCGGGTTTTTTCGCATACTTTTATTAAGGCTTTTTTTGTCGCAAAACCCGCCCGATAACTGCGCACCCGGTGTAGTTGTTGAGGTTTGATAACATAACGACTTAGGTCGTGTAAATTTGTTCTCAAAACAAAAATCGAAACAGAGAAAAGCAATCTCCTCATAAAAATTTAGCTCAAAAAACTGAAACAAACTTTATCACGTTCAAAAAGATAAGACCTTACTGCAACCAACATACAGTATGATCTTTAGCACAGTGGTTTTGCTATAAAATCTAGTATGTTACATACTAGACCTTATAACAAACCCACTGTGCTAAAGATCCTTAAACCGGTATCTGTCTGTGAACCGGTTGGGGAAAAATAAGACAAGTCGCTAAGGAAAATTTCTCATTCGTAACCACTGATTTGATGCAAATTAGAAACACAAAAAAATAATTGATCCTAATTTGAAAAGTACCTTTATTGTAGCCACCGAGAACGGAATTGTTTCTCTTTGTTAAAATCTCGTCTAATAGCCAAAAAAATAGATAATTTTCCACAAGATTTTTATTTTCTTATCCCTTCGATATTTTGTTTTTGTTCAACTTCTTTGGCGTTGGTTCAAACGTTTCGATAGCATAAAATATGAATAAAGAAAAGACGAAAAAAAACCGAGAAATTTGAGCAACGAGGTATATTTAAATGATCCGCGCGAAAAAGTGGTTGCACCTGGGGCGTTCTTTTCCCCCTTAACTCAATTACTTTGCTCTCTTTTTATTTGATTTGCGATTTTTTTGTGTGTGTGTTTTTAATAAATAAATGAATGTCACCCATTTTCCGCTGGGTGTAAACATATTTTTTTTTCGGTAGATTTGTTTCCTTTTTTTGCGTGTGCAAAACGGGGACCTCTTTGTTTTGTACCAACACTCTTTCCGGGTCGATATTTAGATGGAAGATCTTACATTCTTTTTGACTTCAAGGTTGTTGATTTTAAGGTGAAGCGATTTTTTATGGTTCAATGACCGTTAATGTATTTCGAAATATTGTAATAGCTTCCCCCCATTAAGTTTACACTTTCGCCTGGTGAATGTTAACTTAAGTGTAACCTGTTAACATTGGAGTGCAAATTCGGAAAACTTATTCGGCCTATTGTCGAATTACTTCCGGAATTCCGGAATTTAGCGATATTGCAATAAAAATGAAAACAAAAACCCAAAAAGATGCAAAAATGGAAATTCTAAAAATCGATTACTGCAGGTCAAAAACGGCATTTTTATGTTAAATTCGACCAAAAACGTTTTTAAAGTAAGAGAAGAAAAAATAAGGGATGCCGAGCAAAAAAAAAATCGTTAAAAAAGGGGTCTGTCGAGGGCTATTGTGTAAAAATCTCATTTTATATAAATATCTCTTTAATAAAAACATCTTTTTTGAGAAAAACTTTCCAAATATAATTCTAAAATCTGCCGTAAAATCGTGCACATTCTGAGATATTCACATCGGTGGACTGTACCCCTGACAGAATTTAAAAACAAATAAGAGTTTTGAAAAAATAAATTCGATGCTACTTGACACATGCGATTTCGCAGAGCTAGTTTTTCGAAGATTCTAGCTAGAACATAACTCACCCTAAATCTCTTTTCGGTTTTAAAAATCGTCCAATAATAAAATTGTGACACTTTTTCTTTAGCATATTTCGACAGTCCCACAAATTTTAAATATAGTCCGGATACAAGATAAAAATGGTAATTTATTTTTCAAGCTTACCAAACGTATTAATATACAAAAATGGATTGAAAAAAGGGCCTTAAGCGTCAAAATGCCTCTCCTATTGTCCATGGAAAATAAATCCTATTAAGATTCATTATTCAAAGTACTTCAAACGTTTCAGGGTTATTAAGTNTTTGAGAAAAACTTTCCAAATATAATTCTAAAATCTGCCGTAAAATCGTGCACATTCTGAGATATTCACATCGGTGGACTGTACCCCTGACAGAATTTAAAAACAAATAAGAGTTTTGAAAAAATAAATTCGATGCTACTTGACACATGCGATTTCGCAGAGCTAGTTTTTCGAAGATTCTACCTAGAACATAACTCACCCTAAATCTCTTTTCGGTGTTACAAATCGTCCAATAATAAAATTGTGACACTTTTTCTTTAGCATATTTCGATAGTCCCACAAATTTTAAATATAGTCCGGATACAAGAGAAAAATGGTAATTTATTTTTCAAGCTAACCAAACGTATTAATATACAAAAATGTACAAAAATGGATTGTAAAACGAGCCTTAAGCGTCAAAATGCCTGTCCTATTGTCCATGGAAAATAAATCCTATTAAGATTCATTATTCAAAGTACTTCAAACGTTTCAGGGTTATTAAGTTTTTCCTATTAATATGCGTTATGCCGTCAAGTCTACCAAACGCTTCAATCGGCAAATCTATTTCAACAGGAATTTCGAAAATATGTTCTTGATGTCATTTTTAACGATAATATATTCATTATTCCATATCCATTTTTTTAAAACTTATCCTCGAAAAAGTTCCATTTTATAATCACGTTGTCATTGACTGAACTGAGGAAATATTATCATTGAAATTACTCGACCTTATAACCCTCGGACCTGTTGAATACGGTATTTTTTTTTTGCCCAATTAGCAAGCGAGCATTACCACGATGACCAAGAGGGAGGCCAATCGAGAAAGCGCGCTGAGATGTGACTCATTTCTTGTAGCCAATCGTGTGTGAGAATACGTGTAGTGAAAATGGAGAAAATCATTCATTGTGCATTTTTGAAAGTTAAAAAAATCCCGTATTCAAGAGGTCCGCGCGTTATTATAAATTATAATTTATAAGGCTTATAACTTTCAAGGTATCCTCATAGACAGTTTTGTTCATAAGGTCATCAAAATTATGATCGTTGGAGTTTTTCTTCCGCAAATCTCACATCTATTTCAAAACATTTTTTCACCAAAAGTGTTTTAGGCTGAAAATTAAAAAAAAGTGTCTTGAAATAAAAGTGCCACCTCCACATAGAAAACACCAAAAAGACATTTTGTGATGACCTTATGAACACAACTTCCCATCCGGAATCTCAGAATATTCCACACAGTCATTTGCCGTTTCAAATTGAAAATTTCCAAATACTACAGGTTTAGCCTCATGAAAATCGGCTGAGCGTTTCTAGAATAGAGAAATTTTCTTTTTTTTCTTGCAATGGGGTGTTCCTATTGGCCAATATCATTTTAAAATATGCCGACACGGTATACTAGAAACGCGCAGCCGATCTTCATGAGACTAAACCAGTAAAATCTAATTTTTCTCGCATGTACCTCTAATATGTCTGATATGTTCGACATTTTTCGTCATTCAAACACACATAATTAGATATTCAAAATTAATATAGATGTGTTTTATATAATTTATTTTACTTCAATTTTGACTCGAGATGCGATTAAGAGGTTGACGAATATCAGTATGAAAATCTGATAATCTAGCTACGGTTCTGTTTGTAATTAAACGAATCTATTATTTATATTTAATACCGCCAACTTAGGACTAATCGCTATTCATCCTTTATCTTAACAACCGGATCACCACCCTCTTATTTGTATAATTACACTTGACTGCTAAGTCTTGTTTAAAAAATAAATAAGACAAATAATTTTCGCTTACTTGGCTTATAGAAAAGGAAAATTAATTACGAAATTCAGTCTATAAATGTTGTTATACAGTAGATGTTAAATAACCTTATATGACCTTCAATAAATTTTGAGTCAATATCAGTTAAGAGTAAAAACTACCCAAAAAACGCACGGCCTTCTAGAAACCAAACGTAAAATATGTCGCCGACTTTTCATTACGGGCAAACTGTATTTTTGAAATAAAAACATTGACACTCTTATCTGTCCGATAGTTTACTATTTCCGATTACTACACGTACAGCAAAAACCAACCTTCAAAAATCTCCAAACATACAAAATTCCGACCTAACCGAAATATATATATTTTTTCATTTGACCTTTTTTATCATGGACTTCTCCGTGGGCACCAAAATTTTAAGGTCATCAGACTTGAGCGGTTATCTCGGTTCAGACAAGTTTCGTAACATTAAAAAAAAGATTATCATTATCACGACAGTTAAAGCGCATCCACACGGTATTTCCTATTAGTAATAGCCGCTAGCTAGTCATCAGACTTGAGCGGCTATCCCTGTTTAGGCAATTTTACATTAAAAATCATTAAAAAACATGGTTTGCCATGATCACGACAGTTAAAGCGCTTCCACACGGTATTTCTTACAAAGATCTTCAAAAAACGTTGTTTGCCATGATCACGACAGTTAAAGCGCTTCAATACAGTATTTCTGACAAAAAAATCTTTAAAAAACATTGTTTGCCATGATCATGACAGTTAAAGCGCTTCCACACGGTATTTCTGACAAAAAATCTTTAAAAAACATTGTTTGCCATGATCACGACAGCTAAAGCGGTTTCACACGGTATTTCTGACAAAAAATCTTTAAAAAACATTGTTTGCCATGATCACGACAGTTAAAGCGCTTCCACACTGTATTTCTGACAAAAAATCTTAAACAAACATTGATTGCCATGATCACGACAGTTAAAGCGCGTCCACACGGTATTTCTGACAAAAAAATCTTTAAAAACATTGTTTGCCCTGATCACGACAGTTAAAGCGCTTCCACACGGTATTTCTGACAAAAAAATCTAGTTAATATCTAAAAACAAACCTCAAAACTCTCCACAGGCATAAATTAGACGAAATGGTCGTGCAGCATCTCAATTTGACTATAAAATTAAACTTCTCTCAATTGTCATTTTTCACAAACAATTGAACTTGCTGAGTTTGTTTTGTCTTTGATTGTGTTCGTTTTTTTTTCTCTTTTTTTAGTTCTATTCGATACACTTGCCCGAGGTTCAATTATTAAAGATGTCGATTTGACATTTTGCTAATGAATCACCAAGGGGATGACGAATCCGGTGATTTTGGGGAAATGCGCTTTAGGGAAAATCTCGGTTAGACTAATTAGGCGATGTTTATGTTGAGAAAAAGGTCATTTATTGAAATCTTATTAACCACCGGTATCTTAAAAAATAGTGTCTTTTCCATGCAAACTCAATTATTTTATATATAGTACTTTTGCCGACAAAAAACATGTAGGTTTACTACTTATAGAGTCTAAAAATTGGATGACACAAAATAAACTTTTAATTCAATTTTAACAAAAAAAAAAACATGTACTTTAGAGTCTACGCGGCTTTTTGGAATACCCCTGAAAAATAAGGAGTTCTTTATCACTAAAACTGTAGGACTAATCCGCTTTTTCACTTATTCAAATTAAGCACTGTTTATACAAAAAAAACTCGCAAATTAGTACACCACGGCGCGCCGTTATGTTTCACCCCGTTATGTTACAATTTTTTAGCGAAAATTTTTGTGGCTTTTTTGCGTACGCACTACGCCCATATGTAACAATTTGTACAAAAAACGCGTATTTCGCAATACTTTTGAGTTACGTAATCACTATTTTCCGTTATGTTACAAAAACACGTATTGCGCAATATTTTCGCCCTGCGTCCCGTTATGTTACAATTTGTACAGAAAAAAAGACGTATTGCGCAATATTTTCCCCGTTCGTCCCGTTAAATTACATTTTTTTTTTAATTTTTTTGGCGTTTTCCAACGAAATCGCGTTCGCAATGCGCCGTTATGTTACACTTTTTTTTGATTTGATTTTGAAACATAACGGCGCACCTGGTATACCTTATTAAATTAATTTTATTTGTGTACTATTTTATACAAGGTTTACTATTTATTTTAGTCTAAAATTTTGAATCATGGTCTAAAAATTACACAGCACTAAATAGACAAAGATCCAAATACTGTATGTTCTATGTCTAATTAACTTATCAAGACAAATAACCTAGTTAACATAAATACGATATACATGTAGTATGCCCATTTTCATCGAAATTTATCGGAAAATATTACCGACACAAGAATCAAAATTGTCCGGAATACCAGGTACAGCGATAAAATCCCCTGTAACTCTGTAACCTACTAGTAATAACTCGGGTTAAAAAATTTTTAATAAAAAAATTTAATAAAAAAGTGACATATTTTGCCGATAAAACTCCGGTTTATAAAAAAATCTTTAAAATTCTGAAATTAAGTTAATCCTTCGTCAAACAATAAAGTACCATACATTACGTAATAATTACGTCGCCGTGGGGCTAAAACTTTTGAGTTACGTAATTATTATGTAATAGGTTTTTAGGTATTTCTTTGATGAATAATTGACTAAAGCTGATAACTAATACACACTTTGTTTTACACAGGGTGTGTCATTATGTTTCACAAAAGAATGCGAAAAAAGTGAAACATGGCCCGAGCGGGAAAAGTGAAACATAACGGCGCACCCTGTGCATGTCCGCCTATTTAACTCCCAAGGGGAAGTGCGTGTAAATAACACGACTTGTTTTTTCGTCGATTTAAGGCATATGGAGGCCCCATAGGTCAAAACGGGTATTGCTAACCCCCCTCAACTTTTCGAAAAAATTAGATTGACGGTATTTTTTCTGCGTAGGTTGGAGATTTCAAACAGCTCTCTAGGGGGCCCTAGTGGCCCAAATCAATTTCTGAATAGTCAGATCGACGTAGTTTGACAAACTCTACAACTTGGCTTTACCAATTCTTTTGAATTATTGCGAATTATTGTGAGTTTTTTAAGTGCGGGTTCATATACACGCATTTTCCCTCTACGGGTTCCCAAAAACTCCTTCCCCTGAAAAATAAGGTTCATAAATATTTGTTTAATAAATTTCTACTAGTTTTGTTAAATCAGTTTTAACGAGGAATTTTGTAATTTACGATTTGGATCCCAGATATTAATTTAATTTTGACCGATTTATCCACAGAAAGTAACGCATAATTATGTGTACAATAAAATAATTAGAAGGCCTCACCTTGAGTGTTTTGGCCTCAAAATGATACCCAAAACACCACCTGCGCCGTTGTCTTACAATTATTATCCCATGCTACGGGTTAACGCATTTGCGTAGGTAAAAGACAACCGGCCAATAGTGGCCTCACATGGAATTCACTTCCGTAACTCTCAGGGAGAAGGACTTTTTGATAATCCGTACGTGGAAATTGTGCACACACTTAAAAACTCACAATAACTCGCAATAATTCTGGTAAAACCAAGTTGTAGAGCTCGCCAAACTACGTCGATCTGACTATTCAGAAATTGATTTGGGCCACCAGGACCCCCTAGAGAGCTGTTTGAAATATCCAACCTACGCAAAAAAAAATACCGCCAATGGAATTTTCTCGAAAAGTTGAGGGGGCGTCAGCAAATTATATAGCAATATTATACCAAATATGCCCTACTGGGCCTTATGCCTTAAATCGACAAAAAACCAAGTCGTGTGCATAGGTATATGCACACACTCCCCCTGCGAGTTAAGCGAATTTCTAAAAAATGCCCCTGAAAAAAATCCGCAAAACAACAGAGCAACGGGAAAATCTGCAAAATAATGGGTGATAGCATAACAGCGCAGGGGGTGTAATAGTAATTTACAACATAACTTACTATCTGAAACATTCCGAACCTATAGGCCCTCGTATTTAAACTCCGACCTTATAACCACAATCAAAATGAAATTGAAATAATATGATCTCTAATTCTTGAACCTCAGAAACCCTAAACCTTGCATAAATAAAATTCAGACGTAAAATGGGGAATTTTCAATTTTATTTATTTTCTCCGCTGGACGAATTTTAATTGGCCGACTGAAAGCTTTTCTCACTTGGAGCAGCCAATCAGAATGCGCCAAAACATCGACACTGGATTCTCACGAAAAAGTTCGTTCAAATCCGGAATAAATTTATTCCATGTTACGAAATGGCCCAATTTTTATTTTACTTTACAGTTTGTGTTATTGTTAGTGCCCAACGAGAGGAAAAGGGAATTAACGAATACGTACTCGGCTTTAGCGCAAAACGAAAAGAGCAATTTAAATCGGTGGAAAAATGGGCACAAAATGGAAATAACTACGAATTAGTTAAACTTGCGTATGGCACAATAATAAAGGTTAGAATCTACAGGGGGTCTCATATTAAGGGACACTTGTATCAAAAGTTTAAAATTAATGATATAGTTTGTTTCATTCAGAGAGCATGTCTTACGGCGAAAAACTTTTTTCCGAAAACCTTATTTCTCCAAAAACCGCTGGGCCGTCAGCGACTCATAGCCTATGAGTCATAGCTTCAACTTGGAGCTATGAGTCATAGGCTATGAGTCATAGCTCCCAGTTGAAGCCTATTTTGGGGCTGATAGAGAGTGGCCAACCAATCTCTATTTGAGATTAAGATCTGTTAACTTATATGCACCATATGATATTCTAAAACAATTCTCGATTCTTGCCAATGCCCTACCCAGTTATGTTACCCATTGCCCAAGCCAGTTATTTAAATAATCGCCTACAGAGTTTTAAGGAGGTGCGTAACCCTTTGTTTACAAATATGACATGCCAAAAAAGTGATCGTTAAATTTGTCACGCAAATGGTCACGAACCTCCTTAATCCAAATTCAATTATCATACAGTCCTTACTCCCATTACGGCCGTTTTCGGTTCTCGAAAAAAAGCGGCCGTAATTACGCGTAATCGGATAAACGGCCGTAATAGGATTAGCGCCCCTAATAGGGTTAATTTGGGTCAAATGTATATCAAAATAGCTTATTGAACTTTTAAATATTTATTTTGCGACCTATTCCATGTATGTGGCAGTTTAGTATTCCAAGGGTTTATTTTTGATTTTATCAAAATTATTGCGTATTTTTGACAATATTTTCCCGAAAATTTAATGTATACACATATCTACAAATAAATGATTTACGCCAAAGCTGTCAAGCGGCCCTTATAGAATTATTGACCCCCCCCCCCCAAATACGGCCGCAATGAGATTATCATTTTTTTGACGGAAAAAGCGGCCGTAATGGGATACACGGCCCGTAATGGGAGTTAGTACTGTAAGAGGTTTTTTGGACTACTAGTGTAAACATAACTGGTGCTGAGGATTTTTTCTCAATTATTTTCTGTCGACTAAATTGGCCACAAAAACGCAACGGGTGTCAGTAGTATATAAATATTGAGCATTGAAAATGATATATTTTAGTCTATTGAAAAATCAAAAGAAGCATTGAAGACAAAAGAGCTGGAAGATTTTCTGCCAAATGATTTTCTCGCAAAACGTCAAAACGATCTTATCGTGCGTGATTTGATTTCAACTATTTATGAAAATTGTGCCCTACTTGGCGATANGATAATCATAATATTTTAGTAGAGCATTAGTCGAGCGTTAGTCAAGCGTTAGTCGAGCGTTAGGCGTTAGGCGGAACCCCGTTTGCGTTAGGTTAGGTTAGGCGACGCGCCTAACCTAACGCCGTTAGTCGCTAGCGTTAGGCGTTTTTTCAAACTATAATTCCAAGGGTTTATTTTTGATTTTATCAAAATTGTTCCGTATTTTTGAAAATATTTTTCCGAAAATATAATGTACACATGTCTACAAATAAATGACTTACGCCAAGGCTGTCAAGAAAAAGCGGCCCTTATAGAATTATTGACCCCCCAAATACGGCCGTATAAACAAGCGGCCGTTATGAGATTATCACTTTTTTGACGGAAAAAGCGGCCGTAATGGGAGTAAGGACTGTAAGAGGTTTTTTGGACTACTAGTGTAAACATAACTGGTGCTGAGGATTTTTTTTCTCAGTTTTTTTCTGTCTACTGACTTGGCCACAAAAACGCAACGGGTGTCAGTAGTAAATATTGAGCATCGAAAATGATATATTTTAGTCTATTGAAAAATCAAAAGAAGCATTGAAGACAAAAGAGCTGGAAGATTTTCTGCCAAATGATTTTCTCGCAAAACGTCAAAACGATCTTATCGTGCGTGATTTGATTTCAACTATTTATGAAAATTGTGCCCTACTTGGCGATATTGCAAGACGAATGCCACATATAATAAAAGAAATTTGGGCAAAGTCAGACGCGAAGGAACTTATTCTTTGGGCGTATCATAAAACAGCGGTATGTTAGATTTATTATACTCAATACGGACGCTTTTTGTACAGGGGGTCTAGTTATAAGGTCAAGCTCTAGAAAAAATGACTTGACCTTAGTGCAAAAAGTATGACTTGACCTTAAATCGACGAAAAAACACGTCGTGTGTATACACACACTTCCCCCTGGGAATTAAGCTTCATTTTGGGCCACTTTTGTGAGAACCATGCACAAACCTTATGGGCGTACGATCTGTGCATAGAATTCAGCTATAAAAATATGACTGACGATTTACATACAGTCCTTAATCATTTATCGGACGCTTTCGGTTCTCGAAAATAGCGTCCGATTAATGGGCATCGTCACAAAAGAGGTCATTTTTTTTTATTAGAATGACCCAATTTTGGCCAAAAAAGCGTCCGATAAATGGTTATATACAGTCCCTACTCCCAATACGGACGCTATTTTCGAGTATCAAAAACGTGCATATTGGGAGTAGGGACTGTACTACAGGGCCTTAAACGCATTTTCAAAAACACCACCCCTGTAGGTTTTGAAAATGCAGTTAAACTCCCTGTAGTACAGTCCCTACTCCCAATATGTACGTTTTTGATACTCGAAAATAGCGTCCGTATTGGGAGTAGGGACTGTATATATTTGTTTTCTAGGAATCGTCAATTTATGAGTTTGACGTCAGTAATGTGGAAAGTGCGTACAAAAATGAGACGAATTCAATTATTGCATTCCCACTGTACGTACTCAACCAAGAGTTACAGCTAACGGATGATGTCGATTCGAGTTATATTAACCTATATGCAGCAATGCGGGAGATACCAAAGGCCGAAACCCAAGAAGAATTCAGCGAACGACATGCCGAGATAAAACGGGAAAAGCGAAAATTGGAGAAGGAGAAAATCAAAAAACTTAGAAAGTCAAGTTTACTGCCGCCAAAAATAAACCACAAAAATGAGCTCTAAAAGGCGTTTTTTCATATTTTTACATTTATCGTACAGTCCTTCACTATTTATCGGACGCTTACCCATTTATCGGACGCTTTTTTGGCCAAAATGGGGTGATTCTAATAAAAAAATGACCTCTTTTGTGACGATGCTCATTTATCGGACGCTATTTTCGAGAACCGAAAACGTCCGATAAATGGTTAAGGACTGTACAACAAGCATGCTTCTTTAAAGTTGCAATACATATTATGCAGTGCATAAATACTGAATAACTACATACTGGGTGGCTCGGCATGACTTGCACAAATAGACCGCATTTAATCTCCCTAACAGAGGTCTGGTTATAAGGTCAGTTTTTTTTTCCAGAATACTACAGGAAGGGTTGGTCCGTTTTAACTTATAAGGTATTTTTGCGACTAATATAGAATCAAAAGGATGTGTTTGGGGTAAAATATTTAAAATCATGTCTTTTTGCGATTTTTTTTTGACATCCTGCCCCTCGCTGGCAGATTTTTTCGAAAGAACTCGTATATTTTTGAACGTTTTCCCAACACTTAAGTCTTATGATTGTAAAAATTTTTACAAAGTCAAGTCATTTTTTTGGTTTATGACCTTACCAGGCCCATTTTAGGTTTAGATCAAAATTCGTAGATAGACCAAATGGTTGATTCTATTGTGAAAGCCAATATTGAAAAACCCCTTATAGTCAGAAGACATTCATTTTTGATTTTTGTTTATTAGTTCAATATTCAGCAGAAATTAAGGGGGGGGGTGAAAACGGATCGAGAAGAATAACACGCATCACTAATCTCCGAATACAATAAGCATACTTCGTTCTTGAAGAGAGAATGAACTTTAATTTTCCATTGATTCTTTTTTAATGGATTGATTTATTTTTTTATACAATAGGCTTTTACTTTTACTGCCGTGGAAATTGGCTGCGAAGCGTTTATCACCCAACTAATTAACCATTCGGTCTTTGACAAACTTACAGATCGTTCATGGCGGACTTGGAGATTTTTTTTTGTATTCGACCAATCATCAGTCCAGTTGAAATTTGTATGTTAATGCCTACTTCCGAGTGTGGAAAGTTTAGCTCATGGATCGCCCGAACAAACAGTAATTGACAAAATAGACAAAATACATTTTGAAAATAAAATTCCACATAATTCCATGTGTTTTCCTAAGATTTTTAATCAATTATTCTACAATATGTATTTTCTGTATTTTTTTTAAATATCGGTTGGGAGATGAAAACCGGTTCACAGCCTGTATTTCAGTAAAACAAAACAACAACTTTGAAGTGATTACTTTGAACAATCAACTAAACGGCACTGACTTATTTGGGACAAAGTACAAAGGGTAAATGTCAATAAACTATATTTTACTACACGAGAATTGAGGTAAGTTTTTTTTTACCAATTGAAGCATTTGCTCCTTTATTCACAGTATACATCTGAATTGTTCCAATGTAACCGGTGCCAAACAAACAGGTTTAAATTTTGGTTAATTAGACAAATTAACTTTAGGCCTCGATGAGTTGATATAAAGTACAATTGGAATAACGTCCAGTGAATAAAAATAGATTTTGTTTACAATAGGCGTTATTCCAATTGCACTTTGTATCGATTCAATCGGTACCATATCAAGAAAGCACTAACACACGGTTTTTAGCATATTTCGAAGCACCTAAGGAAAGATAACAAGAAATAATTTATTTTTATTTGTTTTCTTGCCTGTTGTAAAACTTGTTTAACAGTCATGCGCATATTGGGTAGCTAGCTACCCATGTTTACTTTATTTCTAAATAAAAAAAGAGAACGGCTAATGATAATAAAAAACGGACAACGGATTTGAAATCAAAAAAAATTTTACTTTTTTATATGGGAGAAAAATATTTTTTTAGAAAATTGTTTTTACGTTTGGGTCCGTGGAGGACGAGGGTTAAGGTTGAAAATCACCCCAGTAAGAGAAGAAGAACAGGGCTTCAAAATAAAATAATAATAAAAAAAATCCGTTCCTTGTTTGGCGCGTTAGANCTCGAGAAACCGATAATTTTCCATTTTAACCGGTAATAAAAACCGGCATATGCATGTCAGCCGGGGGGACTATAGCCTATGATATGCCCCAACAAAATGGGCGTCTCCTGCAATTTAGAGTGAATTTCTATCGTATCTGGTATGACCTGCAGTCCATGTACAGTAGCTCGCGCCCCCAAAAAAAAAACCCGTCATATCGGTTGAGAGATGAAAACCGGTTCACAGCCTGTATTTCAGTAAAAACAAGACAACATCTTTGAAATGATTACTTTGAACAATCAACTAAACGGCCCTGACTTATTTGGGACAAAGTACAAAGGGTAAATGTCAATAAACTATATTTTACTACACGAGAATTGAGGTAAGTTTTGTTTTTTACCAATTGAAGCATTTGCTCCGTTATTCACAGTATACATCTGAATTGTTTCAATGTAACCGGTGCCAAACAAACAGGTTTACATTTCGGTTAATTAGACAAATTAACTTTAGGCCTCGATTGAGTTGATATAAAGTACAATTGGAATAACGTCCAGTGAATAAAAATCGATTTTGTTTACAATAGGGGTTATTCCAATTGCACTTTGTACCGATTCAATCGGTACCATATCAAGAAAGCACTAAGGATTCCTTAGTAAGGAAAGATAACAAGAAATAATTTATTTTTATTTGTTTTCTTGCTTGCTGTTAAACTTTTTTAAAATCGTTTATTGGGTATGCTAGAAAATACATATGTTTAATATCGATCAATCACATATTAGCGCTGTCATTTATATTGGAGTTTTAAAGACACGGAAGTAAATAGAATTATAATTCCAAATGGACTTCGAAACATTTCAATGAGAGTATGTCAAGAGCCGACACATGAGTGACGAATTTTCAGATAACGCTCTTGCTACAGATAATGGCCGTGATTTATTTTATTCTCTGACACGGTATTTTGTCCGCACACGTCTCGCCCGAGTTCTTACTGCAGTGAGCGTCTAATACTCGTCGACTATTGGATAATGAACGCGAGGGCAAGTACAATCTTTAACTCTCGACGTTGTGTCCTAAACGCAGCGAACGAAAAAAAAAATATGATCGGCAAACTATATGGAATTCTTAACTTTTCTCTTCAAACTTAATTAGGTAACATCCTTGCGTAATTTTATAAACCAGAAATATTATTTTTGGTCAACCCGAAATATGTTTCGCTGTGTTTAGGACACAACGTCGAGAGTTAAAGATTGTACTTGCCCTCGCGTTCATTATCCAATAGTCGACGAGTATTAGACGCTCACTGCAGCAAGAACTCGGGCGAGACGTGTGCGGACAAAATACCGTGTCAGAGAATAAAATAAATCACCGCCATTATCTGTATATTCCTAATGGACTTTGAATTATGCGATAATTAAACTTGCTGGATTACTCCAAGAATAATCGGGAACCACGATCTTTTGGAGAAAAAGTATTTCCAAGAAAACGCTTTTTGGGAGAAAATGAATTCCAAGAAAACTTTTTTTCGGAGACAAACTAATCTCTGACAAACGCTTTCTCCAAAAGTCCGCTGTGCCGAATAACCGACCAATCAAAACCTATTAAGAATTTAGCACGAGCGGTCAGTCGATACGTGATTAGTCTCAAAACCGATTTAAAAAATCACGAAATTGGATCAAAGGATAAAGGCTGGGAACATTTTGAACATTAATTAAAAACTTCAAAATCATGTTAGAAATAATTATTGAACTTTTGAAGGCACCATTCAATCTGAAGGATACTGTCAGAGACTTCACTTGAGAAAAAATTACTCACCTCGTAAATTGACTAGCATTTACTGAGACACCAAATAAGCACATGATGTACATAAGGTCAAGTATAAGGTCGAGGGGGTTTATAAGTTGACAGGGGGGGGGTTATAAGTTGTTAGACTATATATCCATTTTTAATTATTATACCCGGTATTTTAACGCGGTCAACTTTAACGGTTCAAGTTAACAGTGTTAACTCAGAGTATAATAAAAAGGACCCAAAGTTTGGGTCCCAAACCATACCTTATGGACCCGAATTGGACCCCAGCAAAAAAAAGTGGACCCAACCATAAAAAATTCGGGTCCAGTCGGGTCCAATACGTGTAGGGTAAAAAGTGCCGACCTGTCAATGACCTGACCTTATAACATGACGATTTGTATAAATATGAAGTCTGACTTTTTACTTAAATGGATTGATTATGGTTTCTCGCTATATGAGAAACAATGTTTAATAAACATCTATAAAAATCAGATGACAATTATACTCTAAAATTTACACTTTAAGGAACAAAAAACATCGGCTAAAAATTATTTTTATGGGACCCATTTAGAGAACGTATAATTTGGGGCACGGGTTAAAATGATATACCAGAAACTGAATGTCTAATATAATAACATATTAAATATATTGGGAAATGCGTCGATTAATTCCACTTTATTCAAATTCCAAGGTCGCAAATTAAAAAGAAATTTCATGAATTTTTTATCTGCTTTATTAGACGTTATCCAGTTTATATGTAAATCAATTCCAATTATGAGTAAGTTTAAGCCTTATTATACATTCTCGTTAATGAGCCATTCCAGATTATGATGCCGATACCCCTCACGGGTTAAATAAATAAATAAAAATTACCCGTTCATTTTCAAATGACGGTACCACTAATACCGATAGCAGAATTCAATAGGGAATACACCTGTTTTGGTCATCTAGACCATAGCAAACCACAAATGTGCTCATTTTTTAAACATAAATTTTCAGGGAATATACATTTGCATTAATATTTTTTTTGTTTGGGGGGTTTAATAGAAAATTAAATTGAAAAAGAAATCTTGTGAAACCGCCGGAACTCTGAATTATCAATGCACAAATATATTCTCTTGAAGTTTATCTCTGTTGCTTCAAAAAATGACCACTTTATTATTTTGACAAAATAGAGAATTGAATGAATAAACATGCAGACGGTTTTAATTCCAGACTTAAAAGTGCTACCAAAATCTAGAGCAGTGCTATTTAGACGAAAAAGTGAGCTCATGATGGGTAATAAATTCAGCATATGGAATATATTCAGAATGTGGAATAAATTCAGCATGTGGAATAAATTCAGCATATGCAATAAAGTCAGAATGTGGAATAAATTCAGCAGTTGGAATAAATTCAGCATGTAGAATAAATTCAGCATATGGAATAAATTCAGCATGTGGAATAAATTCAGCATATGGAATAAATTCAACTTGTGGAATAATAATTCCACACGGAATTATTTTTTTTAGTTTGATTATTTATTTATTCCACAAACTCAATTTATTCCATACACTGACTTTATTTCACATTCTGAATTTATTCCATGTGCTGAATTTATTCCACATTATGGCATCTCAAGAAACCCAGCTCAGGCATAATATAACACTTCCAGTTAGGATTTTGGATCTATTTACCCAACATTGAGTACTCTACTCAATGTTTTTTAGCTTTGTGTGGTCGATTAAAAAATTAGCGGTCGTTAATGTCTGGATGGTTAATATAAAATTGTATCCCAATGTTACATGTTAACAATAGGTTAATTTTAAATAGTTAACGGTTCAGTTTCTTACGCCAGAAACCGTATACAGCATATATGAGAAATAAATTAAAAAAAAAACTAATTACAGTCCTTAACCATTTATCGGACGTTTTCGGTTCTCGAAAATAGCGTCCGATATATGAGTGAAAGACTGTAAAAGCGATAGACAACTCGCCTAACGCATACGCTACTCGGGAGAAAACTAAATTTCAAATTGAAAACGCGCAGTATACACCAAATAAGCCGTTATGTTAACACTTTTTTTTGCGATTTGATAAACTTCGATTTTCAATTATTTTACCCAACGCCCTACCCCATTATGTAGACAAAAATCCATTACGTATGTTAACAGTTTTTGACGTGTGATGGTGTTAACATAACGGGTTATGTGGTGTATTAAATGGAAAAATATACATACTGTCCTTACTCCAATAAAGGACGATCTAATTACGAACGCTTTTTTTGTACAAAATGTCTCCAAAAAGTCCCAACAAATGACCACTTTAGGCCCCAAATTTTGCGACCCAAAAGTTAAGGGACACTATTTTCTAGAACCAAACGTGTCTCAAATTTGAGTTTGTACTGTAAATATAACCTCCGTTATCTAACCCCAAATTTGATTTTCTCCCGAGCTGCTCGCCGTTTAGATGAACCTCGTCTAGTTTGCGTTCCTATCACTTAGAAAGAAAATTTTGGCTGATATTCGGCTGGTAAATTTGAGATAAATTGCCGCAAGCGAACATTTAATTTTAATATTTCTT
Organism: Oikopleura albicans; assembly: GCA_004367875.1. Lineage (NCBI taxonomy): Eukaryota > Metazoa > Chordata > Appendicularia > Copelata > Oikopleuridae > Oikopleura > Oikopleura albicans. The sequence continues at coordinate 116,992 of SCLG01000395.1, forward strand.
CGAGTCGTTTTTGCGCCGTGCCCATTCGCTGCTCAAGTGCATTATAGTCCGACTGTACCGTGGCGATTAAAGTGCGCTGATTTTGATTTTCGGTGGCAAGTTCAAGCAGCTTCTGCTGCGTGTCCTCGTGGCGCATTTTGGCGCGCTCGCG